>JAZGTJ010003210.1:0-26174 GCA_036877575.1 Botia almorhae
TATATTTGTTTATATATAGCATAGTTTATATATGCGCTCTGTTCAAAACGAAAAGTCATCACGTTCTTGGTCTGAGGAGAAGATGAACTCGCTGTCCAGAATCATCTGAAGTGCTACTTCACTCGTGTAGTGCGTCATCATTTAAACGCGCAGATAAAGTGAGTAAATTCTGTGATGAAGCTTGAATGATTTCTGCAGCTTTTCGGGGGCGTGCACGTGATGACCTGACTCGCCTCAGATATTTTACATATGAACAGCGCGCTCAGTGTGAGGCGGGATCACATTAGCGGTAATGAGGTGATACAGGAGAAACGATACATCCTCGAACATTCATACGGATTACTTAAAAAGAGAATATTTGTTTTTTGATTTTAATTGATTTATGTAAAAGTACACATTTCAAGCTTTCTATCCGTATATTTATTATGTCTGTGGGGCACGTATTCACTGAGATTTAGGTTGTATGATTTATGTGTCTGTGAAAAGAGATGACGGAGACAGTGAAGGCAGAGTGCGTACCCTGTCTGTTTTCTTCTTTTTATAAAAGCATAGGGGTTTATTGTTATTATAAGTGAATACAAATAAAAATAGACCCTTTACAGATTCGAATGATGTATTGGTTGTATCTGTATGATTGAAAATGACGGAGCATTTTACGTTCATTTCCGCGTTATCATCAAAACATGCCTTAAAACGTGCCGGCGCGTTTGTCGACACCAGAGGGTTAACACCTCCCTCTGTAATTGGATCCTGGACTTTTTAACTGGAAGACCTCAGTCAGTCCGTGTCGACCACAACACATCGAGCACCACTACACTGAGCACAGGTGCACCACAAGGCTGTGTGCTCAGCCCGCTGCTCTTTACGCTGCTGACTCACAACTGCACTGGCAAGTTCAGCTTCAATCACAACATCAAGTTTGCTAATGACACAACAGTGATGTGAAGTGACAGTGAAGTGGCACAGCTGGCTAAATGGTGTGGCACTAACAACCTGTCCCTCAATGTGAGTAAGACAAAGGAGGTTGTGATGGACTTCAGAAGAAACTCCGCTGACCACCCCCCACTGACCATCAACAACTCGACTGTGGAGAGAGTCAGCAGCACCAAATTCCTAGGGGTACACATCACAGAGGATCTCACCTGGACCACCAACACCATGTCACCATGTATATGCACCAGACTCTTTCTTATTACCATGCTGTTACAAGGACTCAATAAGATTACACAAATGTTTACTGTAATTGCACTATGTATTATATTGCACTACTTGTTTACAAACCTTAAAAACCTTGCACAAATATCTTGCACAACACTGTACAGCTTAATGTAAAATACTTTAGTAAATAGCATTTAGTATAGTATGTTTTAGTCAATGTGTATAGTCAACTGTTGTACATTGTACATGTGGGGGTATGTATGCAGAATAGTTCATCAAAGCCGTCCAGCATGACTGTCAAGCCCAACATTTTAAAGGAACTGTTTGTTGCTTGAGAATTGCTGCTGCTAATGGGTTAAACATCCCATACCTTGGTTATCTTGAGCTACCACTAGTAATCATGGGTATCACTGAGTGTGGTATTCTGGTGGTCAGGGATGGATAAAAATGTTTCTTTTTGCCTGCACTCATTGGCATGACTATTGAGCAGATGTGGCAGCTGGTGCATGCTCAGTTCGATACCACCTTAGGTGGGAAGTTAAGACTAGGGGAAGTTTTCTAACAGATGCAGTGTCAGTCGAACTGAGAAATGGATTGCATGTGTAGCTGGGAAGGAGGCGGTGCATATTCCTGCTTGGTCAATTTCAACATTAATTGTTAGAGGTAGAAAGAGCCTGGGGATTTGTCTCTACCTAAGGGTTTGAGAGTGCTTCTGAAAAACCCTTGTTTCCTGTACAAGTTGTAAATTGTTGAATTCTTAAGTCCAGCTGTGGGTTGTGAAGTAAAGTTCCAAAAAATCTCTGTTGGAGTGGAAGAGATCACTGTGGGCACAGAAGAGAGACTGGTACTGGCAAATTATTTACCAGATTTCCTTAATAGACTATTAGACAAACTACTTCTGTAGTTATTAGAGTAAATTTATTGAAGAATTTTTAAAATCACTTCATGACTTGGTGAACATGTGCCTGAGACAGCAGGGTATCTTGAGGAAACATGAGTTTTGTTCACTTTAGACAGAAAAGTGTCAGACAACCTTCACACTGATGAAGAAGCTCAGCTCCAGGCTTAGGTTATGCAGACATTTCCTTTCCATTTATTGTCAAGACATGCTAGCAGTGAAGGACTAGGTGCAGTTCTCTACCAGCAACAAGGTAACTCAAAGAAAGTAATCACCTATGCTAGTCGACAGCTATGCAATGCTGAGAAGAATGACTGGAACTATAGTAGTATGAAACTTGAACTGCTAGCTCTTAAATGGGCTATTTCAGAAAAGTTCAGGGGGTACCTGTTGGGCTCAGACTTTGTGGTTGCCACTGATAACAATCCATTATATTATCAGAAGACAGCAAAACTGGGTGCCATCGAAGAAAAATGGGTGGCCCAATTAGCTGTTTTTGACTTTAATGTTCAGTACCCTCCTGGACAACTTAATGCTGCTGCAAACACCCTCTCTATGCAGCTGTTGGCAGGGTAGCATGCCAGTTCCGAAGATATGGAGTATGATGACTGTGTTGCCATTTGTAATGTGGTCAACAAGGGTACCCTTAGAACCGGAATTGGTGGCAGCTCTTGACAAATGCTGTAAAGGCAGATCCTTGGGTTGGAGGGTAGTTGCAAAGGGGAAGAGTTTAGCAACCAAGGCTATACAAAGGCTCAGTTGAAGGAGTTCCAGCTAAAAGACTCCATTCTATGAAGTCTATGTACCTTAAATGAGTTTTGTGGTAATCAGAGAAAGCCCCAAAGTCAGGAAAGATGCAGACTATTTAAGTCTGTTTTGTTACTGTTAAAGCAGTGGAAATATGTTCACGGTTATCCTGTTATATCCAGTGTTTGATGGGTTACTATATCAAATAGTGAATGATCTTAATCTCTGTGAGAGTGAGAGTTGTCATACTGTTTAAAGGAGCAGGTCTTGGAAAGTGTCTATGATAAGATGTGACATCAACTCCCTATCATCCACGAGGTAACGCTCAGTGCGAACGGGAATGCTCCATGAGAATAGAATGCTCCATGAGTTGTTAACAACACTTCCCTGTAAAAAGAAAAGGTGATGGCTAGAACACTTCCCTGACCTGATCTATGCATACAATGTAACCCCACATGCCACAACTGGGTACTCACCTTATTTCTTGCTGTTTGGTATGGAACAATCTTCCACTAGATGCTCTTTTGAGTCTGGGACATCCTATGTCCTACTGTTTAAATTTACATTTAATATGTAACCCTTTGTAGATGAGGTTAAATTGCGTGCAAGACTAGCGGACCTCAAATGGGAATTTCCCATTTGAAAATGTAATCATTATGTGAACAAGGATGAAGTGTATATGCTAATGCGTTTGATTTTATTTTGCACCATAGCACTGTCATATTTCAGCTGCTGTATCTTTTTCTTTGCTACTTTGGCTGTTTTATCTGATAAGGTGTGTGCACTGTGTTCCCAAACCAATTAAGATCTTCTGAGTTTTTTTCACTGTGATTCTTTTTTATTTCTCTTCCAGTGTAATTCAGAGAAATTTTACATTCTGACATAATATATGATAATATGTCAAAATATAAGGAAGGGCCGGAGTAATGTTATGCATCCTGTGAATATTTATTTCGAGATGATGCCCCCATGCAGGAGACTTCGGAGCACTAAATGTATGCCTAATAGACATTAAGTTCACCTTTGTGCCAGAAGGTATTTGTTATGCAATCTGGAATTTTTTAATGATTTGGACAAGTTTTAATGAATCTCGGGCTAATTTAATTGTCATAGACCCAAATAATTTTTACCGTTTACATGTTGTAGGAGACATTTAAAGCAGAAATAAATGGGTTCCCTTTCTGTCGGTCAATCTGTGTTGTTGTAAGGACCACCCATTAGCCCAATGATGAAATTCAATTATGTGGGTGAAGGTATCTCACATTCACTGTCTTTCCTTGGTGCTTTCATAGATTTGGCCCTGACTTTAATTTAGATATAGTAATGGTTCTAATTTTATGCAATTTGGCTCTTGATTTATTATGAAATTCTCTTTCTTTTGTTATGCTTTCAATAGGGACCTCATGCTGTTCCTACCTCCTACTTGCTCATAATTTAATAATTATTATTCAAGCTGCTACATACAATTTTCTGTGTCAGGTGATATACAAAGTCTGAGGGGGTAGAGGCATTACTCCTTTTTGATAATACACAGCACAAAATCAGCACAAAATCACATCAGCACAGATATATTCCCCATTCTTACTCATGTTAAGGCTTCTCCAGTCTAACTTAAGCTGACGCTTTTCCAATAAAGCATAAGTTGAGGCTACTACATTCTAACTTATGCTGTGGCTTCTCCAGTTTAACCTAAGCTAAGGAATTCTCCCTTTAAGCACAAGTCTTAAGATTTACTATATCCTGAACACATTTGTGGTAGCATGAGGTATAAAATAGTTGTAACAATTTCAGACATTTTCAGAATAGTCAAATTAACAATTTACGTTAAGGTTACACTTAAATCAATGAATTACAATAATTGATCTTGACAATGATCTTAGACATTAATCTTACAACATAGACACACAGCAATGGTGTGGGAAGTTATGGTTACAAAATGCTCCCTCAAGGCTTTTGCCTTGCCACCTTATACACACAGATAAGACAAAGAGACAAATAAATTCTATGGCCAGTTCAAGATTTGGTCAAATAGAGTTCTCAAGACCTGAAGGGGTACCGCACTAGGATGGTTAACACTACAAAGTTCAGGTCTCCTGGGAAAGATACACCCATACCAAGGTGTATCAATTCAGCCTTTATATTGAGTACTCTGCTGTGTATTACAGTGCATTCAGTGGTGGTTTGTCTCATCTCACCTTTACCAAAGTCCCCCTGGGCATTTCAGCAGACCAGCTACAAAGTCTAAAAGAGTGTTTTCCTTCAGAGCTCCCATGGTGGTATGGTGTCTTTTAAAGATGGCTTTCCTTACCTGTGGTTCTGGATGTGGCTGGTTCATCGCTTCCTCCAACATCCATGATTGGTGCCTTGAGTGTCTCAGCCTCGAGCATGCTTAGGCATCTTTTGTGGATGGATCACATTATTACAATGAGAACATGACTATGAGAATGCTGCATCTGGCAGATGCTTTTATCCAAAGCAACTTACCCTCGTCTTCACGCAGCCCCGCTTTTATCCTGTCTCTCGGCTCACTGCAAATGAAAGACAGCTGTGAGAAATAATCACCAGGTAGGCGTTTCCCTTAACCATTTTGTCTCCGACTCTATTCTCCGCCGGCAGCACTGCCATAACCACGCCCCGCCCGTTGGCACTGCTCCGTCCACTGGACCGGATCTGGAGCCCCCTTTTTAGTGAGATCAGTTAAGGGGCTGGTGACTTCCGAATAATTTGGGACAAATAGTCTGTAGTAGCCAGCCAGCCAGGAACTGTCTCACCTCCTTTTTGGTCTTAGGACGCGAACAGGACGCAATCGCAGCGATTTTGTCAATTTGGGGCCGCACCTGTCCATGTAGGACTGGCCATGTAGGACGCAGCGACCTCAGGACTGCCCGTAGGTGTTGCATATGCTGCTGCCAGTCATTACAGTAGATAATAATGTCATCCAGATAATCCGCAGCATATGCCTGATGGGGTCATAAAACCCGGTCCATGAGGCGCTGAAACGTGGCCGGAGCCCCAAATAGTCCGAAGGGAAGTGTTACGAATTTGTGTAAACCAAGTGGTGTGGAAAAAGCATTTTTTTCTTTAGACATTGGTGTAGGGGGATCTTCCAATATCCCTTTGTTAAATCCAGTGTCTAATAAAAGCGAGCTGTGCCTAACCGATTGAGCAGTTCGTCAATTCGAGGCATTGGATAAGCATCAAATTTTGACACCGCGTTCACCTTGCGATAGTCAACACAGAATCTGATCGAGCCGTCTGCCTTTGGAACCAAGAAAATCGGGCTAGACCAGTAACTGTGTGACTCCTCTATCATGACTCCAGTTCCTCCCGGACTAATTTTTTCTTATGCTCCGGTAATCTATAGGGGCGGGATCGCACCACTACCCCTGGAGGCGTTACATTGTGGTGTTCTATGAGGATGGTCCGTCCGGGCAGAGGAGGAAACACATCGGCAAATTCGTTTTGCTATTTCTGTACATCGGTCAGCTGGGACGACAAGAGGTGGGCTCCACAGGGGACCGGGCTTGCCACTTTGGGCTTTAAATCAACCTCAGGTCCAAGCTCCTCCCTCTCCACTACTGTCGTCGGCAGCTGCACCGAGCCCTCCTTCCTCCACGGTTTTAGGAGGTTGAGGTGATAGATTTGCCGTGTGCCTCCTCTGTCCGGGCACTCCACCTCACAATCAACGTCTCCTACTCGTCGTGTGACCACAAAGGGCCCTTGCCACTTGGCGAGTAATTTCGAGCTAGAAGTGGGCAGTAATAGAAGCACCTTCTCTCCCGGAGTGAATTCATGAAGTTGGGTTCCCCTGTCGTAATTGCAGGTTTGACGTTTTTGGACCTGTAGAAAATTCTCCAATTTGAGCTGCCCCAGTGTATGGAGTTTTGCTCTCAGGTCCAGGACGTACTGAATTTCGTTTTTCGCGGGAGGTTTGTCCTCCCAAGCTTCTCTAAGAACGTCCAGCACCCCTCGGGGCCGGCGCCCATAAAGAAGCTCGAATAGGTAAAAACCCAGTGGAGGCTTGGCGAACCTCACGTAACGCAAACATCAGGGGTTCCAACCAGCGATCCCAGTTTTTTGCATCATTGTGTACGAACTTTTGGATCATATTTTTGGACTGGTCTGGTTACACCGTTCGACCAGTCCATCCGTTTGGGGATGGTAAACACTGGTACGAATCGACTTAATGCCCAATAATCCGTAAAGTTCGTGTAACGTGCGTGACATAAATGTTGTGCCTTGATCAGTGAGGATCTCCTTCGGGATTCCCAGCCCGGGCGATGATGCGGAAGAGGGCGTCCGCCACACTCTTTGCAGAGATGTTGCGGAGTGCCACTGCCTCTGGGTATTGCGTTGCATAGTCAACTACTACTAATGCAAAATGATGCACTTGTGCTGACCGTTCTAATGGCCCGGCGAGGTCCATACCAATTCTTTCGAAGGGGACCTCTATTAATGGAAGCGGGCGCAATGGCGCTTTTGGGACGGCCGGGGGGTTCACTAACTGACAAATCACCTGCGGACATCCCCGCAAATGCCCGGCCAATAAAAACGGACCATGAGACGGTGGAGTGTTTTGTCCTGTCCTAAATGGCCGGCCATTGGATTATGGTGGGCGGCCTGGAAAAGCATTTCCCGACGGCCCTTTGGAATAAGCAGCTGTGTTATCGGCTCTTTTGTCTGTGTGTCCTGCGTCACACGGTACAATCGCTCTTTGATAACCGCGAAATAAGGGTACGAGAGAGCTCGGGAGGGGTCGATGAGGACCCCATCGATTGATTGGACTGTATCGAAGGCATGGCGCAACGTTGTATCTCTCGACTGTTCAAGGGGGAAGTCCCCGAGCGGACAAAAGACTTTTGTCTCCCCGGGTGATGAATCACTTCCCCCTGTCCCTACCTCCATAGTCCCTGGGGCCCCTTCACCAACCCCCGCCCACCTCACGCCCCGAATGGCTAAGTTTTTGCAGGAGCCACCCGTACACATACCCTTCAGTACTGTCGAAAATAAAGGCCAATTTGTCCCAAAATCAGCGGGTGGCTGAGGTGGGGATTAACCGCCGCCTCGACTCTATGCTTTTGTCCCCCTAATTGAATCATGACCAGGACCAGGACCAAGAACCAAGACCCGGATTAAGTCAGGACCTAGACATCATGCTCTGACATAAAACATGGACTGCAGTTTGAAAGCGTGCAGTCTAGGTGGTTAAAAATTATTGCACACCATCCTGCCTCCCTGATACAAAATTTTTACAGCCTCTTTTATCAATGGCTCTAGGCATGAGGACGTTAATGGCTTATATCTATAGCTTTAGGAAAAACAAGAGGGTGCTACTGCTGTGGATAATGGATTTGCAAAAGAAGGTTAAGATTGAATGTGAGGATATGAAGGGCCTCCACAAAGTTTATACGAAAGTGATGACTAAACTGCAAATATTTAGTAGAGCAGAAAAGGACAGGCCAGTTGGAAACAAAACTGGAAGTTGAGAAAATACATATGGATGATGGAGGGTGGCTGGCTAGGCGATGCCAGAAGTGCTGAAGGATGATAGTTTGTTGTACCAGAAATTTTGGTGGATCCTGAGTATAACTGGAATAATCTTGCTTTAAGTGTGTGTTAAAGGCAAGGCACAGTCCAATCCCTGATGTTATCTTTAGTTCTGGAAGATGCCACGGCGGGGGAGGGCTGTCAGGAGCTGTGTGCTGAAGAAGGGAGAGAAAAATCTGGTGTCTGCATCTACGGTATGGTATTGTCAGATCGTAGATCTTCAGGGCAGAGATGAGGGAGCCTAAAACTGAGTCAGAGTTGGAGAGTGTGGCTGGTATGTAGTAAAGTGAGAATGCTTGCAAGACTGAGGAATGTGTATAGCAAAACACAAGGGTTAAGAAGTATGGCTCAAGTTGAACTACTGGGAAGTGGTCATCTGAATTAGTTGAGCTACATCTATAAATACATGTTTATTCAAGAGAAAAAGATAAACAGATCTATAAGGGACAGTCTGAAAAAAGAAAACTTGGGAAATTAAGTGATTGGATGAGATGGTTAGTTGCATCTCTCTTATGGTACTACTTGACCTTAGAGCAGCCTTTGACACCACTGACCACAGTCTTTTCTTAAATAGGCTTGAAAATTATGTTGGTATAAATGGAACTGCACTGCCATGGTTTAAGTCTCACCGGCATGGTTTAAATCTTGCATAATAACTATCAACATGCTCTATGTGAAACACAGTTAATTAATCACATCAAGACTTGATTATTGCAATGTTCTACTGAGTGACTATCCTGCAGAATGTGTACAAAAACTCAAGCTGGTTCAAAATTCAGCAGCCAGAGTTCTTCTGAGAGCAAACAAGTATGACCACATTAGCCTGGTTATGTCAACACTGCACTGGCTGTCTATAAAGCACTGTATAAACTTCCAAAATTCTGCTGATTACCTACAAAGCCCTGGATGGTTTAGCTCCTCAGGACCTGAGTGATCTTCTTTCTTATCACAATCCTTCACATTTACTGCGATCTAAATTCTGGCCAGTTGATAATACCCAGAATCTTAAAATGAAGCGCAGGTGGTAGATCCTTTTCATACTTGCTGCCCATACTCTTGAATGGTCTTCCCATTGTCAGGGAGGCAGATACTGTCAGGATCCTGGCTTCCTGTCTAGTCTTAGAGATTGCATTTTGCCAGAATCCTGACACAGTCTATGTTATATGTCAGAGTGCAGGGTTTAGACTTATCTTGTCTTAGTTCTGTTCTGGTTAGTGAGAGTCTAGACTCGCGCTCTGGGTGTGCGTTATGTGTGGAAGCACATGGCTCCACTGTATTTACTTCTGCCATGTGCTCTCCGGTCTTGCGTCATCACCCCGCCTCCTTGTTTCCTTCTTCGCTTGTTTAGTTAATTTCAAGCACCTGTTTGCCATTGTTCCCCGTTTGTATTTATTTCCCTCGTGTCTGCTGTCTGGTGCCGGTTCACTTGTCTTCGCAGCCACTTGTCTTCGGTACTCGCTATTTAGCTCATTCACCTGTTTCTTAGTCGAGTCGTTGTTCACGTTCATGCCATACATCTTGTCATAGTTCGTGTTCCTGCTTGCTTTCTTCTTGTCCGCAAAACCTGACAGATACACTGTTTTAATATAGAGCCTACACATACTCGTATGGATTTATTACTTAAATCCCTTAAAAGATTTTAGGCTGCATAGACTAGGTAAACCGGAACTGGGGACACTCATCATAAGAACAGATGTACTGTCTTCACACTAAGTGTGTCTGTCTTTTATTTCCCCAAGGTCCTGTAGTCAGCAGGATCTGGACTTTATCGAGACCAGCTTCAGTTCAACCTGACACTAGTCCCATTTCCGGGTCAGCCAGTTGATCATCATTTTAGTTTCCTGCCTAGTAAAAGCGGTGTGATGTTATAGCTGCAGTAAGTAACAATATGCTCCTATCACTATCTATTTTCAGTAGCACCCTCAGTAATTTGGTTTTGGAACCGGGCCTGCTATCATCTATCATGTTAATTGACTAGTCTCAGAAGTACATACTCTTTAAGTAGGCAGTCTGAGTACATTACCCTCTCATAGACCTACATAATATTATGTATTTTGTTTTCTGTGTTGTACATATTTAGTAATTTTTCTGTTTTCTATGTTTTTTATTATATGTAAAGCTGCTTCAAAGCAATGCAACATTGTAAACAGCACCATATAAATAAATTAAATAGAAAATTCAAAGCTTTATGTAACATCAAACAGCTAGGTGTTACATAGCCGGGCTCCCGCAACAGCGAGGAGCATGAAGACTCTTATTTGATGTTTAGTTTTGTCGCACGTTGATGATGTCACTGTTCTTTTATGTCACTTTCGGTTTTGTGTAATCTGTTTCACCTGTGTTTGTTTGATTAGTGTGTGTATTACTTTCAGTTCCGCATTCTTGTCTCGCTTTTTCAAACATAACTGTTCACAACCGTAACACTAGGTAGGAAAATACACATTCTATTGAATTTCTTCTGATGCATATAATTAATAGCCTATAGTTTCATATTTCATTGTTACAGTCGCACTGACACAGAAGTACTAGGAAAATATATATAGTTAATATATAATGGAGGCAAAACAAATCTTTCAAACATAATGTGAGGTTGTTTTATTCATGTAAATCGCACATTGTGTAAGTAATTATAAAGTTTACTCTATTCCTTTCTGCGTTTGCCAGCCACTTTTATGTATTTCAGACCGCGTCATGGTCCTCGTCCCCACCTCCGGCTGTAAGTTCCTCGCATCGTGGCAGGGGCCCTACACCGTGGTGGAGAAGGTCGGGCCGGTAACCTACCGCCTGCGGCAACCAGGCCGGCGACGGCCCGAGCAACTCTACCACATTAACCTCCTCAAGCGATGGAATGCTTGGAATGCACCCTCCGTTTCTGCAACAATTTTCACCGCCTAAATGAGGTATCGGAGTTTGACGGCTACCCCATGCCTCGGGTCGACGAGCTCCTCGACCGCCTGGGGAGGGCCCGGTATATCACCACCCTGGACTCTACCAAGGGGTACTGGCAGGTGCCCCTAACCCCGTCGGCCAGAGCCAAGACCGCCTTCTCTTCCCCCAGCGGCCATTGGCAGGACCCTCCCCTTTGGCCTACATGGGGCCCCTGCGACGTTCCAGAGAATGATGGACATCTTGCTGCGGCCCCACCAGAGTTATGCGGCCGCCTATCTGGACGACGTGGTGGTCCACTCCGAGGCATGGGAGGACCATCTGGACCGTCTGCGGAGGGTGCTCTCGGAGCTCCGGCGGGCTGGGCTAACCGCCAACCCCCGGAAATGTCACCTGGCGCTGTCGGAGGCGAAGTACCTGGGCTATCAAGTCAGCTGGGGCCTCATCCGACTCCAGGAGGACAAGGTGAACGCCATACACCAGGCCCCCCAGCCGACGACCAAGACCCAGGTACGCGCCTTCCTGGGGTTGGCCGGATACTACCGGTGCTTCATCCCCGACTTCTCCTCATTAGCCGCCCCCCTTACAGACCTGACCAGGAAGGGGCAGCCCGAGAGGGCGGTCTGGAGCCCCGCACTGGAGGAGGTTTTCGGCCAGATCAAGGCCGCCCTCACCTCCTCCCCCGTTCTGCGCGCCCCGGATTTCAGCTGCTCCTTCCTGCTGCAAACGGATGCCTCCGACACCGGACTGGGGGCGGTCCTGTCCCAGGTCCAGGACGGTGAGGAGCATCCCATCACCTATATAAGCAGGAAGCTGTCCTCAGCCGAGGTGAAGTATCCGGCCGTCGAGAAAGAAGCCCTGGCTATCAAGTGGGCAGTCCTGGAGTTGCCGTATTACCTTTTGTACAGATTCTTCACCCGTGACAATATGCACACACGCTTTACATAATTCATGGCAGAATAACAGTTGCATTAAAGTCTGAACATTTCAGGTTGCCTTATTTGACAGTTTTTACTTTTACTTTATGTACCCTGAGGTCTTGACTAGGGATGGCATTAACTTTGGGGAGGCCTTTCATTTCTTGAGTAAATTGTCTTTCAGAAGCACATCTTCAACCTCCATTTTTGGCTTGTTTACATGCCACTTTCTCCTTTACTGAAGTGTTGTCAGGTATTCTTGTCGCCAACACTTCTAAAAGGCATCAGCAAGGCTTTGGACTTGTCTTCACTGCTTGTTGTAGAAGTCTCTAAAATCATACTCCGCTTTTGGTGCAGACCCTGTCTCTAACTTTTGAGTTAAAAGTGTGGCAGGTGAAAGGATTTTTAATATGTCTGGGTCAGATGAGATGGGGACCACAGGCCTGGCATTCATTATGTGACAGCCTGGTGCAATATGTCTGGCATAGCATCTAAAATGATCAGTTTGCAGATTCCACATAAGTCTCAAACTTATACTGATGCAAAGGTAAGGCATCTCATGGTAATTGATGGCAATACTTTTTTGTTATTATTTTGATGGCAATAATTTTTTGTCTTCATGACAAAAGGCTTTCAGAAGGTGATAGCTTCTTCTGTGATGCAAGTCCCTCGCCCACATAAAAATTTAGCAAAACAAATTGTTTCACCCGTGCCTTGTTTGTCCTCTCCCAGTAGAATGCTCTTCTCAATCCATATATTGCCATAGCAGATCATGGGCTGTTTACAAACACATGGACTTTCATGTGGTACTCTACAATCAGTTGATCTGGATCATTATCTATAAACACCGAAATCTGAGAAAAGCTCTATGGTGTTCATGGACATTGAAGCAATAGCAACATGTGTTGCATGTCTGCCGTGACTGCCATGTGTTCCTTTTGAAAGCAGATGAGGACACCTAATAGGGTGTTGTTCAAGTCTGGTCCACTAAGTAACATGTTGTTAACCTTCATGTTTGGCACTGGAATCAAATGCAACACAAATCTGACTCTTCTTCTGTGGATGGCAAACACCTCATATGAGCACGTACCAACAGTCCTACTGTACCTTCATTGGGGGTGCAAGTTCAGCCTTATCAGAAGCAAACATTGTCTGCATGAACTTGAAGAAGTGTTATTTCGTATCTGGTTTTCTTTCCAGTGTGTTAAAGAGATTCAAGGCATTTGGCGGCTTGACACATATTATTAGGTAGACGAGGACTGTTTTGTTTGAAAGGCAATGGACAGATGAATTACAGTCATTTATGTAGATCCCTTTGTCAATAATGTAAAGGAATACTCTGTCCTTGACTTCAATTGCTATTTTATTATTATGGAATGTACTTTGGAAGACATTGCTATCGAGGTCCACTGCATCAGAAACTGCTATAACTGCATTGCTTTGAAGATGACAACACTGTGTTGTCAAACTTTGCACATGTATGTTACTAGTACATCATGAAAGGATGGATGAGCACAACACTAATGTCAGCAGTTTTGTATGTTCTTCCAAGACACATGTCTCCGGTGATAATTAAACTAAGGTCAAAACATTGTGCGAATGGTGCATTGTGAGATACTCTAGCTGTTCTAGAAACGTATGTACTTGCAGTATGGCTCAGCCGAGAAGCAAGAGTATATCTGCACAGGGGATGACTGCTGGAATCTCGTCTCTCACAGTTTATGGCAATGGTATCTTAGACCTGGTATCTGGAAACAGGTCACACTCAATTAAGGTGGTAGATTGAGTTTTACCATCAAATGATTCCACAAATAATTCTGTTTCCATTACTCCAGAGCAGTGTTTTAAAGGTGTTTGGCATTGCATTTTCTTTAATGGCTAAATAATCAAAGAACTGGGCTTTGTCCAAAGACCAGTTGCTTTGTTCATAAAGAACAACATAAGCTTTGATGGCTTTCTCTTTCTCTCATGCTGAAAATGCACTGATAATAGACATCGCACGGATAATAGACATTTTGGAGTGCAATCAGGACTTTGTAGCATTCGCTGTAGTGCTTGCTAGACCTGGGTGTAACAGTGGCATGCTGATTGCTGTTACATTCTTTATATAGTATAGGTCTATCATGGTCTTTGGCAAAATGGTTAGATGATGTGCAGCATCTGAAACAGATGTTTATTTCTTTGTTTATGTCGCTCTAATGCCTCTCATACGGATATGTTTACATGTAAATGCAGTGTTTTGATTGCTAAATACGCTTAAAAATAATAATTTTAGTAGTAGTTTTTTCACAAATGTATCATTTTGCTTTAAAAGACATTTATTAACCCTTTGGAGATTTATGATGCATGTGCTTTTTGGAGCTTCAAAATAATGAGAACCATTCTCTGCCATTTCAAAGCTGGGAAGAGTCAGAATATAATTTAATAACTCTGACTGTGTTCAGAAGTCTTATCCTCTTAGGATGCCTTGAGGGTGAGTTATTTATGGGCAACATATAATTATGGGATGGGTTTATCCTACAAGTTAAGAATTACTGTGGCTCAAAAATTACAAATGAACACAGGGAAAAAGTTTTATAACAAATATTTTTTAAGACATGGCTTAAAAGTATAATATTCATCATTTTGCCACTGCCTCCAATTAAAAAAAAAAAAAGCAGAATGTGGAGATATTTAACAGCCACTTATTTTAGGCATTATGTTGATGTGTTACAAGATATCACACATGCTTGCAATAGCAGCTATCACAAATGTATTTAAATGAGACATAGTGTCATGACACAACATACCTGGGGGAATAGGAGAAGTCAAGACTTGGTTTAAGTACAAAATCAGGGATGTTGCACAAATTTGTAAAGTGAGGGGTCTGTAAAAGACTTTGAACAAAGTTACACAAGAGTACTTCAGCTGTAACAGAGTGTATACATGTGAGCCACCTGTCTACAAGATTGATTATGATGGAGACTTTTGTATTTATAGACAATTATAGACATTATAAAATATAAAACTATAAAATATAGACAATTGTAGTTTTATGATGGAAAGCTTTAGTATGTCTTGTTATGTTAGTTCTAAACAAAGGTTTAACAGGAGCAGCAGTTTCTGTGTATGCCCAACAACAATTCTTCCGGTATTTGTCCCCTCCCCATTCCTGAAAATATGTCCTCATCCATTGATCTTCAACTCTTTACCTCAGACAATGAGTTTTCCTGTGAGGCGAAACTTCGTCCGGTGTAGGACTGACCCCAAGACTTTTCAACTCAGGTCTCACTCCAATACATAACTGCGGAGATGGATGGCATCCTTCTCGGCCTCATCCAACTGATTTGCAACTGAAGTGCCACCGTAGAGTCCACTTCTCCCCACCTCCACCAAGGGGCAACCTCAGCTTCTCCTTGCTCTCGGTTGGGCATCTAACATGTCTATCAGTTCCACATTCCAGCTCTGAACATTGTTCAGACACAGCACTGTCATCGACAATCAGCTCTGTGATAAAAGAATTGGGTAAAATTAGTAAAATAGGTAAAGATAAAACAGCAAACACATTTGTTTCTGACATATATTTTTTACATAAACATACCAATGGGCACTTCGATTGTTTTTTTTTGATCACTTCCATTCTGGTGTTTGCACTTATGTCCAGACAGCTTTGAGGAAGTGTTACCCCTAATGGCCCAGACAGCTTGGTTTACAATGCTCAATGCTATCTAAAAGAAACACATAAGAACATATTTTAATAACATATCATGTGCCATTGTAAAAAGCGCTATATAAATAAACTTGAACTTGAAGTGTCTCATATCTTCTGCATGCATTAAGTGATTTACATCAAACTTGGGAAACGTGTTTGGTGTTGTGGGCTGATCACAATGATGTGGCTATTGTCACAGGGTCACAGTTATAGCGCCATCAACTGGTAGCAGGCATCAGAATTACTTAGAACAAACTTTAAAATATTCCTCAATTATTTTCAAAATTACATTTTTGTGACTATTCATAATTTTTGGAAAAAAATGGGGGTGATGATGCCATAGTTCTTGGCCCCCGTTATTGCTGCGGTTTAATATCTCTGACCCCAATATAAATTTTATTTCTTAACAACTTCTCTATTAATTTTATTTGAGAATTGGAGACAGTACTCTATACTAGATAGAACTCTATGAAAACGATTTATTATTCTCCAATCCAACCTTAGACTGGGGAGTACATAACAAGGGACCCAAATGATTCCTGTCTTTTGTAAGTGTTACAGAGGAGGCTCCCGCACCACCGCCTCCACCAGAGGAAACCCTCACCTGAATACTAACCAGTTTCCATTCAGACTCCATTTCCCACCATCCCTCATACCGGGGACCGACCACAGCCCCTATTTGGTTATTTGGATTGTGATTGTTTGCTGCCTGCCTCGACCCTAGCATGTTCCACGTTCCTGCCTTTGCCTTTTGTGATTGACCCTGTACTGCTAAGTTATCCCCTAATAAACCTGCAAATGGATCCGAAGGTCTCTGACTCTTCACAACAGAAGACTTCGCCAAACAGTGGTCCAGCAGCATTCATACAACTGTCCACAAAGTTATCAACTCAAGCCTCGCAACTCACCATGCACTAGCACCAGCTTGACTGGTTAACTATGCTCACTGAAGAGCTAATCATAGCCCTGCAAGGCCTCTGCCTCACACCACCCAAGGCAGCGGCTGCCCCATCACCAGCACCCAGTAACATCATGCCTACTCAAGCCTCCTCCATCAGCCCTCACCTGGCCTTCATGGAAAAAAATTGACGGAAACCCCGCCAGATTCACAGATTACTACTTCAATGCTTGCTCTTTGTCAACCAGCAGCCCACTCTCTACCCCACAGCCTACAGCCACAGAGATGTTGTATGTACCTTACTTACCGGGAGAGTGCTGGATTGGGCTTCTGGACCCTGGCTGCACACACATAACCCACACATTTCCTGGAAAAAGGGGCAAATCACCCAATGGGGCGCTAGCTGCCAAGATATCTGTATGTCAAGGATCACTCGCCTTCCCATTCACACTCCCTCTCAAAACGATGTGAACACACACAAATCAAACCTGTCTCCCAAATATTCCGACTAGACGAAAGCTTTTAGCAAGAAAAAAGCATCACAACTTCCAACCAAAAAACAACTCTGTCAAGCCAAGTATTTCATCAAACTGGACCTACACCTATACACCTATACGCAACACCTATAATCTGAGCCGCATCCAGGAGGGGTATGAATTGAAAACAGCCTTTTCCACTACAAGTGGCCACTACGAGTATCTAGTAATGCCCTTTGGCCTAGCAAACAGCCCTTCAATCTTTCAATCCTTTATGAACAATGTTTTTCGGCATATGCTTGACAAATGGGTAATTGTGTACATCGATGATATCCTGATCTATTACAACTCCCTGAAGGAACACATCCACCACATCAGATCTGTGCTCCAGCAGCTCATTAAATACCACCTTAATGCAAGGAGGAAAAATGCGAGTTCCATCGCACGAGTATGTCCTTCCTCGGGTACATCATCAGCCAGGAGTCAGTGGCAATGGATGAGAAGAAGGTAAAGGCAGTCCTGGAATGGCCTTGAACAGTCAAGGCGGTTTATCTGGAACTTCACTAGAGTCGCCTCCCTGTTAAGCCCTCTAAATAAATTTCATTCCACCAAACTGATCTGATCTCCCGAGGCCTGGCACACCTTCAATGAACTGAGAACCTAGTTCACCTCTGCACCCATTCTTGGACATCCAGATCCAGAAGGTCCATTCATTGTTAAGGTCGATACCGGAGTAGGCTCCAAATTATCTCAACGTCACGGTTTGCTGGCTAAGATGTACCCATGTTACTTCTTTTCCCGCAAAACTGACAGCCGCTGAACAGCATTACGATGTGGGTGACTGCGAACTCCTTACTATGAAATTAGCATTAGAGAAATAGTGGCATTGTTTTGCATTGCGAAGGATCCTCACACCCGTTCACTGTCCTCACCAATCACAATAACCTTGTATATCTGCATTCAGAGAAACAATTAAATCCCAGACAGGCAAGATGGGCTATATGTTTTACCTGAACAGCTTTACTGTAACCTATCGACCAGGCTTCAAGAATACCAAAGCCGATGTTCTCTCGCCAAACCGAAGAAACGTCTGACCCCATCACCAATGAGAATATTATACCCGAGAACCTTCCCATAGCACCTGTGCATGCAGTGGGACAAACTGAGATAAACAACTTGAACAGCCAAAGTCCACCTTCCCTGTACTGCCCCACTGATGTCACTTTTGTTCCTGACCCAATACAAAAATGATTCACAGGGTACCTAGCTCAGGACATCCAGGTATTGCTGCAACAATACACCTACTTAGAAAACACTTCTGGTGACCCACCTTGTCATCTGACACCATCAAATTCGTCCAGGATTGCACCAACTGTCAGATCTCTAAAGCACCCAGACACCTTCCAGCAGGCCTGCTACAACCACTACCCACACCACAACGCCATGGTCTTACATCGCCATTGACTTCATCACAGACTTACCCAGTTGTCTGGGTAACACCACCATTCTCACCATCATAGACAGGTTTTCCAAGGCCTGCCACCTTATTGCTATGCCAAAACTCCCCACTTCCTTTGAAACTGCAGAGCTACTCTGCAATTATGTGTTTTACTTTTACGGTTTACCCGAGAATATTGTCTCAGATCGGGAACCCCAGTTCACATCAAGAGTATCGTCTGCCTTTTTAAAACACCTCAACGTATACATATATCTAACTTCTTGCTATCACCCCCAGTCCAAAGGACACGATAACCAAAACATTATCCTATTGAGATTAGCCTACTGCCAACAGCGTCAGTCTGACTGCAGCAGGTTCTTAATGTGGCCAGAATACACTCAAAATTCTCTTATGAAACCCGCCATGGGTAAACCCAGCCACCCACGACAAACCCAGCAAGCCAACCAGCATTGACGTCCCAACCCAGCATATGCTCCAGGTCAATGGGTCTGGCTATCCACTAAGGATCTCCGCCTCAAGCTACAATGTAGAAAACTCAGTCCCAAGTATTGTTGGTCCCTTCAAAATAGTTAAACAAATAACTCCAGTATCCTTCCGTTTAGATCTGCCTGCTAATTATTTTATTTATCCCACTTTCCATGTATCACTGCTTAAACCCGCTGGTGATCCAGGTGGAGAACTGGAGGAAGGAGCCAGATCTCAACCTCCCCCTATTCAGATGGTGAGGAGGCGTATCAAGTGCACAAGCCGTTTGACTCCAGGCGCCAGGGCCGCGTCATCCAATATCTGGTTGATTGGGAGTAGTACGAACCAGGGGAGCGATCCTGGGTCAACGCTGGAGATATCCTTGACCCTACCCTCACGGAAGAGTTTTACATGTCGGGAAATGGGAAAACCAGCCATGGAAAACCTCAACCTCACGGAAGGCCCCGGTGCCACTTGCTCACTCGCGTCAGGAGCCGCTCAAAGGAGGGGGTAGCTTTGTTACAGAGGAGGCTCCCGCACTGCCTCCTCCGCACCACTGGAGGGAACCCTCACCTGGATACTAACAAGTTTCCCTTCTGACTCTATTTCCCATCACCCCTCATACCTGGAACCGACCACTCCCATACACACCTGCACCTCATTACACACACACACATATAAACCTGACACAACAGCAGTTCTTTGCAAAGTCTTGATTTGCCCCAGCTGTCACTACTAAGCTGTTCTTCTTGCATTCTTGTTTACCCATTTTACCTTGGATTGTTTATTGTTTTTGACTGCCCTCTGCCTGCCTCTATTTGGATTGTTTAATGGATTGTGATTGTTTGCTGCCTGCCTCGACCCTAGCATGTTCCACATTCCTGCCTTTACCTTGTCTCTTCTGTTTCTGTGTTTCCATGACTGACTCTGTACTGCAAAACTATCCCCTAATAAAGCTGCAAATGAATCCAAATGTCTCTGAATCTTCGCAACAGTAAGCAGCACTAGTGGTGTTATGTGATATTTGTTGGGTGATTATTTTAATTTTAATGCCAATATGCAAAAGAATTCGAATTGATCCAGGAACAGGATTAAGCAAATTGTAAAATGTAAAGTATATGTGAACAACTTTTATTATGTGGATTTTATTGTGGTGCTGTTTTATTGTGTTTTATTTTCTTATTTATTTAGTTTTTTATTTTAGAATTGCTTGTACAACTTCTTGTTGTTGGAATAGTGCTTTATAAATAAACTGAACTGAACTGAACTGAACTGAACCTTCCTTACAAAAGGTCACTGTGTTGACTTGTTTCAGCATTAGCAGTTCAGTACATTTACATTTAGTCATTTAGCTGACACTTTTATCCAAAGCGACTTACAAATGAGAACAAGGAAGCAACTTCAATTACAAATCGGTGTAGAGGAATATTTCACCCAAATATGACATTTTATAATTTACTCACCTTTATGGCATGGCAAACACATTTATTTCTTCTGCAGAAAACATGAATAATTATAAGAATAATGTTTAAACAATATGATAGAGGGACTAAAGCGATCAACCAAGGATGCAAAAGCACCATTAAAGTATCATAAAAATTCTACCCAGCCAAACTTTAAGACTCAAATTTCAGCCTGTTTCTTACACAGATTATTTCAGAATACCCTACTTCTATGAAACGTTTATGATGATGGTGAGGTGATGATGGTTTTTAAAATTAGATACATAACGTACATGAAATATAATAACATTTAAACATTTCTTCTGAAAACTGAAAAACTTATAAAACAAACTTTGTAAAACAACTGTAAAAGAAGCATAATAGTTAAGCTCTGATTTGACCTATTAGTATTGTTCTTGATGAGATGCTATCAGGATGATCTTGTTCCATAGATCTTCTGAATTTTAATTTTTCAACTAACACCAAGAAGACTAAAGTAGATTGAGACTGCCCTCAGGGTTTCTAAGGTAATATTTTGCATCATCTGTTCTCTGTGGTGTGGTGTAATGCTCTACTTAATAACTGATTGACATATGCTTAGTGGATTTAGATATGAAAATTGAGACTTGTCAGAGAATATACTGTAGTGGTTTAAGCAAATTAAATGATAGTATATGAGTCTGACATCTTTTCAATGATAGATTATTACACATCCCTGTTTCATGAGCTACAGTCCATCTTAAATCATGCTTCTGAGCAGCATTTACATGTCCCTAGTAGGCTTTACTACTTGTTTGCTTTTTAAAGTTTCTTGCTCATCATCTGAGTTCAGCTTGGATGGAGATTACTTATTGGGAGGCCTTTTTCCAGTACATGAAGTTGAACAGGCAACGTCCACGTTCTCCCCAGAGGCAATTAAATGCAAAGGGTAAGCAATGACTTCTTTTGCTTTTTTATGAGGTGGGTTTAGTAAACCTCTTATCGTCTGAGGCCTATCAATTCTATGTTTTTACTAGGCAGTAATGTAAATATTGTAAAGCATTGTAAAGAAGCATTTCCTCAATTTTTTATAAATAAGTGCATTTAACTTCACTAATGTTTTCTAGGCACACTTTCACAACATCTGGCTATCAGATGTTCCAAGTAATGAGGTTTGCTGTTGAGGAGATCAATAACTCCACCACTCTGCTGCCCAATGTTACTCTGGGCTATGAAATTTTTGACCATTGTTCTGACACTAAGAATTTCCCTTCAGTCTTCAGTTTTATCTCACAAAATGGATCAATAAAACCTCAGGAAAAACTCAACAGTCATAAGCCTAAAGTGGTCGCTTTAACAGGACCATATGGAAGCACAAGAACTATTACTATTGCACCACTGGTCACAATGGACCTTATACCATTGGTAAAGTGTTTTTTTTATCTGTAATATTTCATACAGTTTACATAAAGAACGTGTACTGAACTACTCTGTACCCTTTATATAGTATGTTTACCTGCAAGTACCTTACCTCACTGGGGAGCCAGCTAACATACAGTATAAAATGTTGTAGCAGCATTAATTTGTGCCTATCATTTTTAAGTCATGGTCCATGTTGAGGACTGCAATAACTTTGCATAACGCATGGTAGGGTACAAGTTAGTAAGTTAATAAACCACAAGAGGCTGTGCTTTTAAAGTAGCATGTTAGTTACTTGCATTAAGAAGTTGCAGTTTCTCATTTCATTCTCTTTTACAGGTGCCCATTGGCCTATATACCTCATAAACATAATTTAAAAAAGTTTATTTTTTTAAATCTTTTAAAATGGCAGACAGCATTTAAAAAAGTCCAGGAGTACTTAATCCTATTCCTGCCTGTACTTTTTTAAGTTATGCTGAAGACTTTGATTATCTGTCATGGCCTCTGTCTGAAATAGCCCCCATACCCTTAAATAGTGCACTATTTGAGAAGACAGCCATTTTGTAGTGTTGTCTAAAATTATAATAGACATTACAAAGTGCACTAATTTAATTCCATAATGCACTGCAATACTGAGTATACAACCAGTCTTGGCAGGAAGTGGCGCCCACAGCCCGTCCAATGCACTCAAGTGTCCAACTTTATTTACTCCTTTAAGTAGACTATATTAGTGATGTAAGCAATAGGGAATGATGGTATGCGACTATATTGGACAGTCCTGGTGTGTTTAATTAGGTTTGGAACTAAACTCTCCATGACAATGGATTAGACACCCATAGAATATTCCTTCACTATCACTTCCCATACATACTTTTGGCTCAAAGGCCAGCTGAGCTCAACTAAGGCGTCTGTTTATTTTTTATTAGGATGCATTTGTTGTCTTATTTTTGTCCTGGGTTATTCACTTTTCTGTCCTTGTCATCCTATCTAGTTTGTTTTTTTAAGGTAGACAAAATAGAACAGTATAATCTCAAAAGAACTAGAAAATAGACTGCTGTTTATAGTGAAATCTTATTTATTTTATTTTATTTATAATTTTATTTATATTGTTACAATTTTATTATTTTTTTATATTAATACAATATCATTAATAATTTCACAGATTTTATTATATAGTTGTATATATTTTGTATTGTTTATTATAAGATGTATGTTAGTAAAACTAATTAGGAATACTAAGATTGTACTTGGTTTATGAATATAAAGTTGACTGAACTGATCATAACTACAACACATTTAGACCATTAGAATTAATAAACGTGCATTAGAAATACCTGTCATTGCATGTGAAGGCTCGTACTTCTCTCAGTGGTCTATGAGAGGATAATGTATTCAGTCTACTAAAACAGTATGTACTTCTGAGACTACTGATTGTGCTTAGAAGATAAAATTTTAAAAAAGGTGTATAAAGGAATTTACAATCATACCGTAAAACATCTGAACATTGCATAATAAAAGAGAATAGGACAAACAGAAACAGTGATGGATGTCTGTAGCAGTCCCAAAGATCTTGATTAGCTGGTTCAGGTGTGCTTCATTAGGGTTGGAGCTAATCTCTGCAGGTCTGTGGACCTCATTGGAGACCTCTGGTTTGTACCCTGCTATATTTCAATGCTAAGTGAATGTTAATGATGTTTTCTTCTTTTTTAAAGGTTAATTATGGAGCTTCTAGCTCTGTTTTGAGTAATAAACTCCAGTATCCAACTTTTATAAGAACAATACCTAGCAACAAGGACTTGATACAGATGATCATTCGCATCATACAGTGGTTTGGATGGAACTGGGTTGCCTTTCTTGGAGGTCCAGACAATTATAGTGAAGATGGTCTTAAACTGTTTTACAAGTATACTAGCAATACTGACATTTGTTTGGCCTATCAAGACACTCTTAGAATACGGGGAAACTACAATTTAACACTTAAAAATATTAATATGCTAAACATTAATGTCATTGTGGTTTTCGCTTTGCCAATATATGCAGAAAACATAGCCAAAGCAGCCATAGCAAACAATATTCGAGACAAAGTTTGGATTGCAGGTGAAACATGGTCTATGAATCAACAGCTTCTAAGAGAGCCAGGAATTGAGAAAATCGGTACAGTTATTGGCATAACAGAGAGATTATTGTCATTGCCTGGATTTGATGGATTTATCTATAAAGCCAAAGGAACAACTAAAGACTATAATAACAGTTATGTTATGAGTGAAGTCCAGGGTAAGATATGCAATCAAGAATGTAAGGAAGGTACATTGCTGACTGCAGAGGAAATTATAAGTGAAAATCCCACATTCTCCTTTGCCATCTATGCTGCCATGTATTCCATTGCTCATGCATTACATAACGTTCTGCAGTGCAACATTACTGAATGCCGCAAAAACATAACAGTTAAACCATACATGGTGAGTAAATTACTTTTTAAATTACTTTTATTATCTTAAAATAAAAAGAAAATATTTATTAACATAAAATATTTAATAAGTACATTATATGATATTAAATGTTAGAATAAAATTGTCACTATATTTTTATATTTCTATAAAAATATTAAATAAAGTTTGTTGTTATTGTTGTCTGTGTAACATTTTCCTTTGTACTAAAAATCATAATAGATTCTGGGAGAAATTAAGAAGTTGGATTTTCCACTCAATGGCCGTCAGGTGAAATATGATGTTAATGGTGATACAACCATCAGTTATGCAGCTGTACTCTGGCACACTGAAACAAATCCTCCACAGATTGAAATGGTGGGCACTTATGACACATATCCAGAAATTATTTTTACCATCGACAACTCTCTCTTGCCCTGGCGTAACAATACTTCTGTAAGTTATTTGTCTTTGTGAGCATTTTAGTTGCCTTCGTAATAAACTTCTTAACACATTTTTCTGTTCTAAAGGTTCCCTTCTCAAACTGCTCTGTTGAGTGTAGGGAGGGGTATTCGAGGGAACATGAGGGATTTCATGATTGCTGTTTTCGGTGTAAAAAATGCCCACAAAACACCTATGTGGATTATTGTCGTAAGTATCTTAAGCAATGGCCAGTTAGACATTTTATACAATATTTTGCCTTTATACATTTTTGCCAGACATGTTTTATACATATATAATTTTAATAAATGGAGAATAAATCGCAATTAATCATGATTTCTTTGCAAGATGGCCGCCACTGTGGCAGATGTGTTTTCTTACTCCGCTCTCACACATTGTGTTTCTGTGTGTTTTTTTGGGCATTTTGTTTTTCTTACATTGTGGAAATTTACATTGCACTGTTTGTATATATTGTAAATAAATGTTATACTTATTTTTGATTCTGTTACAGCATGCACAGTGGAAAGCAAAGTAAGAATGTCATTGCACAGAGAACTGTGCATATGACAATAAAGGCTTTGACTTTGACTTGACTTTAATCACACCAAACATTAAAATTTGTAATCATACATACATTTTTGCACTTAATCTCCAAAATAATGTATAAACAACGTATATTTTAAATATTTAGTCAATAGCATCTTTTTACTGTGTACTGTGAATGACAGGACATTTTTATGTTTCTGGGGATAAAACAAGTAATTATACTCATTCAATATTAGAGTATAATTGAAAGTCGTCAGTTTGGGTTAGGGTACTTGCCATTACATTAGCGTGGTAAACCAAAAAAAAAAGTGATTCACGTTATTTTTGACAGCCCAAATATGTGTGTGTGTGTGTGTGTGTGTGCGCGCGTATGTATGTACAGTCATGGCCAAAAATATGCAGTGGCACTGTCAGGGTCCTGGCTTCTTGTCAAGTCTGGAGATTGTGTTTTGGAGGCTTTGTTTACATCTGCCATGTGCTTTGCGGTGCCGCGTCATGAATTTGTTGGGAAATTAATCTGGTTTCTTTTACACCATTTCAACAATCCTTGTTTTCCCACAATTTGTTCTTTCAAATCCACAGACATGCTTTACACTTTACACTGTTCTCTATTTTAAGTGGTTGCAAGTGTGATTACTATATTGCCCAGGGGAGGTTTTAGGCATGGGCAAACGGGGCAGCACATGACACGTGGGGGGCGGCACATGAACTTGGAGGAAAAAAAAACATCTGTGCCGCTAAGAGTGGGGAGGGTGCGAGCGAGGTGTTCGGAGGGCGTC
>JAZGTJ010003210.1:26207-36783 GCA_036877575.1 Botia almorhae
GGTTTAGTTGTCAGAGGGCGCCGAGAGGGAGTCTCGCCCAGGGCTCAATTCAATGTAGAACCAATGTAGAACTGTGTGAAATTTTATAAAGTTTGACTTCTTTGGCCATGGCTCTATATGTGTATGTATGAATATATTGTTTTACGTATGAATATATGTCGGCTGAACATCCGATGCATTAGGCACAAGACTGGAAACATTTCAGAAGTTGTACAGTTGTCATCTGATTGGTCAAAGAGGTAGTTTACCCAAATATGAAAATTTGCTGTTAATGTACTCACCCTCAGGCATAGGTGAGGGTAACTTTTTAAGAAAAGGATATCAACATCAAGATATAGGTAACATTTTGTCCTTCAGTAGAATACCAAAGAAGATTTGCAATTGAAACCGTTGTCCCTTCTTATTTATAAAATGCAAGTCTGTAGGTGCCAGATTCAAAAAGGCAGATACAGTTGTCTTTGTGGTTTTTGACATAGGTGTATTATGGACAAGTGTCCCCAGCCCAATTGGGACAGTGTTCAGGGCCCTGTGGCTACCATAAGCTCTGTACTTCAAGTCTGCATGATCCAGGGTATTACAAAAATACCCCAGCCCTCTTGTTTATGGATTTTTGAATATGTGAACCCTATGCCTATACTCCAAAAGGAACTTGTACAATGAGGGCTCCATGGAACTTGGTTACTATAGGGCCATGAAGGTCCCCAACCCTGATTTTGAAACTTTTAAACTTATATTTATTTAAATCACTTTTTGAGTTTGTTTTAAAAATCTACAGTGCTGCATTGCTAAATTATCATCTTTTGTTTCTCCAGGGGACCCTTATACCTGTTTTCCATGTGCAGAGAGTGAATGGTCTAATGAGGGAAGCACAACATGTAAGATACGAGCTGTTGTCTATCTTCAGTTCACAGAAATTGCCTCCATTGTAGTCATAGTTTTAACTGTATGCCTGATTACTCTCCTTATTTTCATCTTTTGCCTTTTTGCCTACAATTACAACACACCAGTGGTGAGGTCTGCGGGTGGTAACATGTGTTTTCTTATGCTGGCTTGTTTAAATATATCTAGCATAAGTGTTTTCTTTTTCTTTGGACAACCCACATCTGTACATTGTATCTTGAGAAATTTCATATTCTCATTTTTCTTCACTATCTGTCTCTCTTGTTTGACTGTGCGTTCATTTCAAATTGTTTGTATCTTCAAAATGGCTGCAGAGTTCCCTAAATTACACGGCTTATGGGTAAAGCACAATGGCCAGTGGCTCTTTATTTTGTTTTCTACTTTAATTCATTTAATCTCTTGTGTGTTAATGGCAACTGTCTCACCTGACCACCCCATCAGAGACTTTTTAACCTTTAATGACCAAATAATGCTCATGTGTGAAAGAAGAAACACTATAACCATCAGCATAGTTTTGTTCATAAGTTGGTTTCTTGGTTTTTTGTGTATCTCCTTTTCTTACATGGGAAGAGACCTGCCGAAAAGTTACAACGAGGCAAAATCAATAACCTTTAGTCTTCTTATGTACTATCTAAGCTGGATCACATACTTCACAATATACCTCACCTTTAAAAGCAAATACGTTGTGCTTTTGAATGCATTGGCGCAAATAACCAGTATATATGGAATTCTCTTTAGCTATTTCATACCAAAGTCTTACATCATGTTATTTTATCCCAAAAAGAACACTGCTGCATACTTTCAAACATCTATTCAGAATTACACACAAACCATTAGCCGGAGTTAAACCACAACCAGTTTCTAAACATTTCTGGTTGTAGCATAGCTGCATTACTTAAGTGCTAATATTGAAATAAAGTCAGTCATTAGATATTTTAGCAAGCAAAAAGTTTTTTTCGGTAAACACATTTAACAGCATTATTGGTTTCTAACATTAAAAGTAGTTCTGTCTGTTGGTAGTCAAAACTAGATTTTTAAGTTGTTGTATATCATTTATTAAATTGTGCATTTTGTAAAGCAACAATACATGTGTATTGACTACTTACTATTCAATTATTTCCAAAATAATTAAAAGTAACAATAAGTATAAGTGACTCTCTACTTCTGTCCCACTGTGTATGTAAAATGTACAAAAAATGAAGATTAGTTCAAAGGTTCAATTTACAAATATAATGCATATATGTACATGTGGTATATGAGAATTTAAAGCTTTTAAAACATTTTTAGCAGGTTTTGTTATGTATATTTAGTGAGTAAGTTCTATAATTTGGTGTCCAAATAATCAATATGGATTTGTGAGTTTTGTATTACAAACCTAAATTCTTCATCTCTTTTTGACAGTGACGTCAACAAATTAAAGGGGAAATGGCGTTTCTGGGGGAGTCAGGAGTTATCCCTTCTAAGGGTTGCCACCCCACAAAAAATAAATAAAAGCCACCCAGTGTATTGTAAAAAGAACAATGATATATGCCTACAACAATTGTATAAGTATTGAAACAATACAAACTCAAATGGGGTCAAAAAATTAAGTTAGAATACCCCTTTACATCATCTACAATATAATAATAATGAAAAAATATGATAGCCAATGTATTTTTCTATGAGTCTCCTATGTTAGCAATTACAATGTTACCTAGCTAGTTAGGTAGCTTGTTTAATATTGTTGTAATGTGTCATGGGGCTAAGGAACACAGGAACACGTTCGATGGACCAGAACATGGAGTGGGACGAGGAATATCCAACAGAAAAGCCTTTATTTAGAATCCATATAGAAAATCCGCACACGACACAGAATGTTAATGCAGTAAACGTAACAAAGACATGGGGCAAATGGAGAATTTAAATAGCGAAGCTGATCGGGGAAAACAGGTGATTGACTCATGACTAAACAAGAACAGAAACATGATCAAATAAGAACAAACAAGAGCTAAACCAAAACAGAAGACATAAACAAACTGACCCAAGACACAATTAAAAAGAACATAGCTTTGACAATTGTAGCTTGTTGAATAGTAAGTCACACACTAACTAACACGGTCAGTATTCCGGAGATGGCTCCCTCTGCTGCCGCGGTGGAGAGGGAGCTGGAGCCTCCACCGTAACAATTGTGGCATCTTTGAATACTCTTACTGTAAGTGATGCAATTCAAAACACTTGTTACGTCCTATGTCATACACCACGTTGTGGTTTGAACTGCAAGATTCTTCATAAGTGGCAGTCCGCCAGATGCTGGATGTTTTGCTTTATAACGTTTTAAATATGTTTTATTTTATTAAATATTTTTATATATGTAAATAGTTTTCTTACACAAATGAATCAGTTTGCATCAGAAGACCTTTTGTACCACCCCAACCATCATCACCACTGGTAGTGTACATTTTTATTAAATGCACTTATTATGTCCAAACACAATTCAGCCCGTTACAATTCAGCCAGTTACATTAGAGCAGATTTCTTGTACTAATTTGTCAACAATCCATTTGCATTACAAATGAATGGCAGAATAATATGCATAATTACAGTTGTGGGTGCATTGCATCATAGACTTCATAAAAACAAATAGCCCATCTATAGGTTGCACAAAGTAACAGAAGGGAACTAAAAGGTTAGCCATTGCAGGTAACTAGCTTAGAATATGCTTTTTTTAAAATAATTGGAAAAGATGGTGATGCTGCAGTTGTGAAAGGTACTCCCGATCTTACACTTAAATGCATTCTCATCTTTGTTTGACAGCTGTGGTCATGCTGCTCCCACACGTGGCTTCAGTATGGTTTTCATCCACATTCCTGAATCGATGGTTTCAATACCTTTTTTTTGGGACTGAATCATCTCTGATAGAAACCACAAACAAAACAAACACTTACATGAACATAAATGTAATAATAAAAAAAATACTACCTACTTTTTCATCTACCTCGCACTGCCGTCCTTGTGCTGTTGTGGACCAGAAGGACTGGGAAGAATAGATTTAAAAAATAAACAGACTTGTTGGACTTAAAGCGAATGTTTACCTAATGTTTACCTACTGTTGAATTCATTTAATTTTTAATTGTACTGCGTGTCTTTTTTATATTTGGGTTTTAGGCCCAGGACTGTGCCTATGAAATCTTCGTCTTTCATTAAACTTTTTACTTGTTGACACATTTTCAGGTAAGTTTCCTTCGCTGTTCAACTCAGGTGTTGTCTCATCTGCTGGCTCTTGTTCTGTGTTTCAGGAGAAGCAGACTGTGGATCTGACCGGTGTTCCTGCTGAGTACCTCCATCTTCGGAGGGTCTTTAGCAAGTCTCGGGCGGCATCTCTTCCTCCTTACAGACCCTATGACTGTGCCATTGACCTTCTCCCAGGCACTTTTCCCCCTCGTGGTTGCCTCTACTCTCTCTCGTTTAACACCCTCAGTGGGCACTTTGAGTATTGGGTAAATGCCCTTTGGGTTTACTAATTCCCCAGCTGTCTTCCAGACCCTGATTAACGATGTGTCTAGAGACATAATCAATCGATTTTTCTTTGTGTACCTTAATGAAATTCAGATTTTTTTCTTCATCATTGCAGGTACATACTCAGCATGTCTGTCAGGTGCTGCAGAGGTTACTTGAAAACCAGCTTTATGTCAAGGTGGAGAAGTGCATATAGCTTTCCTGTAGCTCAGTGGTTAGAGCATGGCGTTAACAACGCCATGGTCATGGTTTCGATCCCAGGGATTGCACATACTCAATGTATAATGATCAATGTGTAGTCTAATGCAATGTAAGTCGCTTTGGATAAAAGCGTCTGCCAAATGCCTAAATGTAAATGCATCTTCCATGCAGACTCAGTTCCGTTCCTGGGACAGATAATCTTGGCGGAGGGGATTAAGGTAGATCCTACCAAGGTAAGGGCCGTCTTAGAGTGGCCAGTCCCCGACTTTTGTAGAGCATTGCAGCGGTTTCTGGGAATCACCAATTTTATCAGTGTTCCATCCGGAACTATAGTCAAACTGCTGCTCCTTTAACCCTCTGGAGTCTGAGGGAGTTTTTGGGCCCTGGAAAAGTTTAGACATGCTCTAATATTTGTGCTTTTTTTAAGCCATTGAAAACATTATTAATTGCTTACGTATGGTTACACTGTTTACAGCACAAACTGTGCTACAATAATACCTCAACCATATGCATGCATGTATTTTTGAAAAAAATGTGTTTATGCATAACAGGTGAACTAAAATAAGGCCAGAAAACACACACACAAAATCTGTTTACAAGATCGTTGAGTACTGGATGTGATAGACTAGAGTTTTTGCTACACAATGGTGTAAAAATCATGTTTTACAGTATATCAGATAAAACAGTAGATTGATTTACATTTTGTAAGACAGTTTTGGTGTTAGAAAGACTGTATACGAGGGAGTGTCAATGGTCATGAATATTGATACGATTTACACCTGAGGAAACAAAGGCCCTCCCCTAAGGGACCATTAACCTCCTAATGGCCCATAGAAGTAAGAATGGGAGAAGTCACAGGAAAAGTCATGTTTTTATTTTCATTCTGCTTGTTATATGTTGTTATACTTTATATATAAAGTCTACGTGTCTCGTGTAAAGCCTGTCATTTCTTCCCCTTTGAACCCTGGTGTGTCTGCTCTCTGTCTCCCTCCCCCTTGTCTCATTGATGGTTCCCCAGTGTTTTCTGTTAGGATGCTGTTGGACGCCAGAAGGCATGGTAGGAGATACCAGTACCTTGTGGACTGGGAAGGGCATGGCCCTGAGGAGAGGTGCTGGGTGCTGTCCCAGAATATCTTGGACCACTCCTTGATCGAGGACTTCCACCGTTGACAGGCCTCTTCTGTTCAGTAGCATCCGGGATCACTCCTGGAGGTGGGGATACTGTTAAGGCACCGGTCTGATTTGAGTTTGTGTTGTGTCATTGTTTGTCTGGAGCACATGACCTGATTATCTTGTTAGGGTTAACACATGTTTTAGATCCTTAGTTACCCTTTATATTCTCCTTTTGTTTTCTGTCTTGTGCCAGATTGAATTTCTGCTCTGCTGAGTTAACCTGGCTTTTGTCTGTAAAGATTGTTATCCTGTTTCAGCTGTTTTCTAGTCTAGCTATGTCTTGCATAGTTTCTATTTTATTTGATACTTCTTGATATTAGTTTTTTTTTTCTTTTTTGGTTAGTTTATTGCTATCTAGGTCCTTGTTTTTGAGCTCCTGCCTTTTTAGTTCAGTTTTTTTTCCCTTTCCCCTGTGCTCCCAAGCTTTCCTATCGGCTCTGGCTGCTGGGCTGACGCTCATCTCCAAGGACCTGGCTGGTCTGTCCTGGTTACCCTCTCAGACTGTGGCTGAACGTTTAATTTCTGAGTTCCTGTTTGTGTTTTGAAACCCAATGAATCTCTTTTATCCCATGAATCTCTTCTATCCAACTGATTCCTCCTCTCCAACCACCCTTGACATGTTCATTCTCATGAGAACTCTGGCTGCTGCCAAGAACTGACTTGTGATCGGTACAAGACCTTTTCACTCATAATCCTGACTGCAAATTCTCATAGATATCATTTCCTTCCCGGAAAGAGAAAATCTGAAAATCTTCCCAACACCACCTGTTCCAGTATTTTTTAGATAAAATGGGCGGAGATAAAATGAACTCCAGGCGGGGGTCGAGACAGGCGGCGAACAATCAGAAACATTAAACAGGCAGAGTCCAAGACAGGCAGGGGTCGTGGGCAGGGGGCAAACAAACAACAATCCAATAGACAGTCAAAAAATAACCAGGTTGTGCTCTGTGGAACTCCTTGGTGAGAGTGGGGTCTAGGATATCTGAACTGAAAATCCGTATGAACCTACGGTAGAAATTTGCAAACCCAGGAAACGCAGGAGTTCCTTGACTGTTTTTGGAGCTGGCCATTCAGTTACTGCCTGCACCTTACTATCATTCATGGCCAGTCCCTTTGGACTGATTACATAGCCTAGGAATGAGGTACTGGTTTGGTGGAATTCGCACTTCTCCCCCTTGATATATAAGTTATTGTCTCTTGTGATCCTCCAGAGTATACCAAGATGTCATCTATATAGATTATTGCCCATCTCTCTAACATGTCTCGGAAGATGTCATTCATAAAGGACTGGGAAACGGACAGGGTATTTGCTAAACCAAAGGGCATGACTAAATATTCGTAATGCCCAGATGTGGTGGAAAATGCTGTCTCCCACTTATCCCCTTACTTTATGCGGATCAAGTTACAGTAATTTCTGAGATCAAGTTTATTAAAGTACTTCACCTTACGAAGTTGCTCTAGTGCCGCGGGAATGAGTGGAAGAAGCGGATAATGAAATTTAACAGTTACCTCATTTAGACCTTGGTAGTCGATGCATGGTCTTAGTCCATCATCTTTCTTCTTAACAAAGAAGAATCCGGCTGACACGGGTGAATTAGAAGGCCGTATAAACCCTTTCGCTAACTCCTCCTCAATATACTGGGACATGGCGGCAGACTCAGGTTGTGATAGCGGGAAAATACGTCCCTTAACGGGCAGTTTATTGCTTACCAGATTAATAGCGCAATCAGTGGAACGATGAGGAGGTCATTTGGAGGCCTTTGATTTACTAAAAACAACAGCTAGATCAGAGTACTCGGGAGGAACATCTTTCATTGGTTCTAACGTTACCTCATTCAGACAGATGGTTGAGGGTAGTGGATGAACTTTATCTAAGCAGTGATTGTGGCAGTTGCTACCCCAGCGAAGTACACTTATGTTTATATTTGTTACACTGTCTTGTGCTGTGTGCACATGTTTTTGCACTTGTGCACATTATGTATATACTTTGTTTAATTTATGTAGCCCTTATGTCCGTGATGTTTAGTGTTTGTTTAGTGTTTGTTTTACGTAGCGCCTTGATCTGGAGAAACGTTGTCTCGTTTCACTATGTACTTGTATATGATTGAAATGACAATAAACTCCACTTGTAACCTTGTAACCTTGTATCTGACCCTTGCTCCAGGATATGAATGGTTTGTGACATAGCAACCAGGGCAAACCCAGAATTACTGTATGATTTGGGGATGATATGGGAAATAACTTAATTTTTTCTGAGTGGAGCATGCCTATTCGTAGTTGGACCTTATCAGTTTGTTGCTCCACTTGTCCCACTCCTAATGGTCATCCGTCTAGGGCCTCCACTTCTAAAGAAGAGGAACAGAAGATTAGGGGTAAATCATTACTTTGTGTGAACTCTAGTGACACAAAATTGGCAGCAGCTCCGGAATCAACAAGATCAGAGGTAACTATGTTTTTCCCGACTTAAAAAACACCCAGACAACTACCTGCCAGTTTGTTACAGCCTCTACCTACACCCCAATGTCCATGGTCCCACATTGCCGTGGACCTTATTACTGATTTGCCTAATTCACAAGGTAACACTACTGTTTTGACGATTGTGGACAGATTCTTAAAAGCCTGCCATTTGGTCCCACTACCCAAGCTTCCCAGGTCTTTTAAAACTGCAGAAATTCTGTGTAACTACGTGTTTAGATTTTACGGTCTGCCAGAAGATATAGTCTCTGATCGGGGTCCACGGTTTACATCCAGAATATGGTCAGCTTTTGATAAACATTTAGGAGTCAACATCAGTCTCACATCGGGGTATCATCCCCAATCCAATGGGCAGACGGAACGGCTTTATCAGGAGATTATCCGTTTTCTTAGAACTTTCTGTCAACAACAACAGGCTGATTGGAGCAGTTTCCTAATGTGGGCAGAATATGGTCAGAACTCATTAATAAAGCTCTCCACAGGCATGCCCCCCTCCAAGTGTGTGTAAGGATTTTAGCCACCTTTGTTTTCCTGGTCTGGTGAACCCACCGAGCTACCCTTAGTGACTGATTGGTTGCAAAGGAGTAAAGAGGTTTGTAATAGAGCCCATACTCATCTACTACATGTCGTAAGATGTCAGACGCATCAAACTAACGCATGTTGTCGACAAGGTCCTGTCTACTGCCCTGGTCAATGGGTGTGGTTGTCTACCCAAGATTAATGACTCAGGCTCCCATGTAAAACTTAGGCCTTTTTGGCCCTTTTTATAATTATAAAGTCAATCATGTATCTTTTCGTGTACAACTGCCTTCTAACTACCGTATTTCTCCCACTTTTCATATGTCCCTCTTGAAACCCACTGGTGGTCCGGTGAGGCCAATGAGGAAGCACCCAGAGAGCAGACACCCCCGATTCTGATTGATGGCGAGGAGGCATACAGGGTTCGTGAGCTCTTATACTCCAGGCATCGGGGTGGCACTCTGCAATACCTGGCAGACTGGGAGGTGTACGGCCCGGAGAAACGGTCGTGGGTTAACGCAGGCGATATCCTGGATCCCACTTTAACTGAGGAGTATCACCAAAATCATCCGGAGAAGCTGGCCCCGCCCTCATTCTCGCGTCAGGGGGGGCGTTGCTCTGTTATGGAGAAGGCTGCAGTAACGCCTCTGCCACGCCACCCGAGGGAACCGTCTCCAGAATATTAACCGGGTCTGCGAACTACAATTCTCACAACTTCTCACACCTGGTTCCTGATTACTTCCTGTTTGCAACCTGAGTCTCATCAACCGCACCCTATATAAACTGGGCTTATTTTTAGAACTGTGCAAAGTCTTGATTGCCCTGGCATCATTAGTGTTTTTCTGCTTTTTTGAACACAGTAAAACAGTTCAAGCTTAATTTAATCAATTGACAGTACCAAAACTGACTTAATATAACACTTAACAATAACAGTAAGAGATATGACATTATGACATATGAAAATGACATTTTACCAAATTTTTTCAAATCCACCCCCCCCCAAAAAAAATAAACAAAAATAAATAAAATAAAATATAAATACAATAAATAAATAATTACAAATATATACATATTTAGGGTTTAGTCACATTGTGGCATCTTAGACTTTACATATAATCTTATGGAGACAGAGCATATTTGACATTATACTCTTTATACTATTTTCTCAATCAATGCAAGAAAAGAACCCCGTATTTTCATATACAGATCAAGGCATTCTGTTTTTAACAAAATGTACATTTTTTTCCCCACAGTTCTAAGCTTATCACATTTATACAACATATGAACCATAGTACCAGTATCATTTTTACATCGCCAGAATAGGTCATCATCTCTTGATTTAAGTCTATCCCATCTGCTTGGAGTCCAGTAACATCTGTTAAACATTTTATAGTTCATCAGTTCGGATTGAATTTCACGAACACAGGTATGCCATTTGGATACAACCTGCTTCCAGATTTCATCCTTGATTGTTTCACCGAGATCTCTTTCCCATGCCACTTTAAGTCCACTTAAATCAGGTGCATTAACATATCTGATTAGGGCATAGAAAGCTGAACAACCTCCTTTTTTATGACTAATTGTGGTAAAGGCGTGCTGTATATGTCAGGATCCTGGCTTCTGTCCAGTTTTAAGATCGCATTTTGCCAGGATCCTGACTGTCTTGTTATGTGTCAGGGCGTGGGCTCAGACTCCGATTCATTCTGCATGCTCTAGTTTCGATTTGAGTCGGAGTTTGAGTTCGCGCTCTGGGTGTGCGTTTCGTGTGGAAGCACATGGCTATTGAATATTCATTAGTCATGTGCTCTCCGGT
>JAZGTJ010003211.1:0-36780 GCA_036877575.1 Botia almorhae
CATTTTTAGTGACATATATTACTGTTTTCAGCAATGTACAACATGTATATATCTGTAAACAACTCAAAAAATGTGTTTTAGGGTGTTGTGACCCTTTAAAAGCGATTTAAAAGCCCACCCACTGATACCGGTAGTACCGGTGTTGTCACACGTCGATTAACTGGTGAGAAAATTTCCTCAGGGTCACATCCTTATGGTGCGGGGTAACTAAACTCTGTTTATTTCCCTGTCCACAACACAAGGTCCTATTTTCTCGGGCAAACTAATCCAGAAATGCGTCCCCACGCTGGGTGAGCTCAGCTGGAGCGATCACATTGCCCTGTAATGACAGGTCAGTGTTGAAGTGGACAGCCACATGAAGAGTGAGAGTGGTGTTACACTGGACTTACTGCCTTTGGCTGAATCAAGCACTGGTGACAGTTTGAGATCAGTGGCAATATTTGCTGAGTGTAACGGGGATCTGCTCTAAATCAAAACATGTAGCCAAAGGCAAGGGCAGAATACGAAGGACTAACTGCTCCACTTAACGTTGGTTCAAGTGTAAACAAAACTGTTCATAAAGTGGTTTCGCTCTACAGCTAACGTTAGTGGAACTGTTAAAAATCCAGCACAGCTGTTCATAAAATGAGCATTAGCATAAGTAGACATGAATGGTTTTGTGTTTTAAGACCTTTTCAATGCTTTCAGAATTTTCTAGATCAACTTAAGTGTAATAAAAAATAAGGTTTTTATAATGTTCAATTGTTAATGTTCACTGCAAAACCCTTGAAAAGGTTTTAGCACCGTCTGTGGATCTAATAGTTTGTAAAAAATTTAAATATTTCCTTATTAGTAGTTGCTTATAGTAGTTAGTAGGGTTTTTAAAAGTATTTATTTTGAGGCAAACATTAATATGCCAAGCCAATAAATCCACTTGATTTTCTGATGGCGGCATGGTATGAGATCCACTGTTACCTTCATGCGTCCCGTTGATTTATCTGAGCAGATTGATGCCATTATCAATATAATGTGGGATCAGACACAGGCCTGATGCTGTGGACAGTTAGCTCCTGTGTGTGAGAGAAAAAGAGAGTTGCTTTCAGAAACAGGTGCACAGAGGTGTGCTGACAGACATGAGGGCGGCTTAATAAAGAACGAAGCTGCCTGCGATGCTGCATCCTTCCTGCTTGAAATTTCCCAAAGAAACAAGTCAATCCGGTGAACTTTAGAACTCTAGTGTGCTATTAAGGCATGTAAAAGACATACAAAAGCTACACAAGCGTGTATGCATGCACACAAAGATCTTGAATGAGAAGTGTAGTGGTTAGTGAATGAAGGTTTAAGTAGCTACGGGGGACTGGCAGAGAGCTTTTGTCAGGCGTTTCTGAACGATCAATGACAGATATACCTTCAGCCATTTCCCTTTTTTGTACCGCAGACCGGAACGCTGAGGTACTTGAAGAAACTGTCCATTACCAGAGGTTCTTTTGTGTGTGTGTGTTTGTGGTGTTTGTGTTTATGCAAGTGTGTTTGTTTTGTGCCTGCGTGCCTATGAAAGCGTATTTGAAGTAGGCTTTAGTATTTAAAGTCAGCTCGGGGGACAAAATGTGAAGTTGTTTGAAGAAAAGGTCCTCTATGTGACCTAGATTCAGTAATGCAGAATTGCCTGGTTGGCTGTGAGTAGGACCTACACAAGCATGTTACAGAGCTTGATTAAAGAGGATAAGAGGAAACTGAGTGTGTGTGTGTGTGTGTGTGTGTGAGAGAGAGAGAGAGAGAGAGAGAGAAAATGTGTGTGTGTGTATGCATTCACTCATGGTTGGGCCATTTGTCTTCCTGTAGTTGAAGTCCCAGGGTCTCGTTGCATGCTGACTGTCCCTCTGAGGCGGCTTCCTGTAATTAATAGGGGCCCCTGCTTCAAGTCATCTGAGAGCAGGTGTTTCCGTGAAGTGGATAAGCGTTATCTTTTTTATGCAACAAAAATTCATCCACCCATATCAATGAACACACCCAGCCTCCATCCACAAATCAACCTTATATTGGTGACAACAGTGAAAGAGTACCCTTATTAGCGGTGCTTGCTATCTGGTTTCATATCTAGGGACCAGAATTTCATTGATATTTGGCACTTGGCTCTTTTGACCTCAGCCAGTTAACCCACCTACCATATATCACACTACCAACCACCTGGAACAGCTGCAGCCACATAGCAACCCCTTGCAACAGTCCACAACTCTAGTATCTTATAGAGTATTTAGTTTTTTGATAGTAAAATTTATGTTTTGCTTCTGTGTATTGTTTAGTAATATAAACTGATTTTTAACTTCGTGGTCACAGACTCTGTACTTTGGGTTGCAAAAAACTGTAACTGTACTTGAAGTGTACTTTTTTTTATCAGCTTGTATTTTATTTCAGTTCTGTGGACTTTGTTGCTGTTTACTTGCTAACTGTGAGCTGCATCCTGCTAAAATGTTTAGAAAGTCCAACTCATTTTGTCTAACATTTGCCACTGTTTTTTGTCAGAGAATGTTAGTTAATGGTACAGAGGTCTTTAGTGCACATTCAGTGTTGTTGACCTCTGTCTCAACAGGGTTTTGTTGAAACTTCTCTGTATGTGGTTGACATGCCGTGAGAGAGCTGCTTAGCTAAGCTAAGCGCTCAGCCACTCCGGCCAGGACTGATCAGCCAAGGCCTGCCTGAGCCAGCCACTGTAATATTCATGATCTAATTATTCAGGGAGAGGTTAGTGTGCAGAACTGTAACGTGTGATTTAACCTCTTGTCAAGGGCTATAAAAAGAAGGCGGGTTAATCTTTCTGGCAACCATCTATGCACCCTTGGGAGTATGCCTCAATTTCCCACTCTGTGCCCTGGAGGCTGATGAAACAGAGAGAGAGACAGCATAGCAATGTCACACATACATACACACATGTGTACTGGGGCTTATGCATACACTTCACACTCAAGGTGTTGCTTACACTGTCTATTGCTCTTCTCTGAAGAAATTAAAAGGAAGTGACCTTTACTAATGACAGCAGCTGCTGTCTTTCAGCTCTAGTTAGTTAAACTTACCAAATTTGTCAGACCACTTAACCACTTCTCACATTTTGCAGATTCTACATTTAATGTAGTTATCAGTCCTAGTTTTGGTACAGAGTACTAAAACTTCATTTTATTTAATGTGTTTTATGTTTGTAAATAATTCTTAAAACAACTACTTTCCTGTGTTCCAGACGATAACAGTTTACACAGATAAAAATCAATCACCTTAGTTTGCTGTTTTTCACCTCTACTTGTAAATCATTAAATAAGCAACATTTCCGTATAAAAAGCAGTTAAACAGTATTCAGCCTTTGAATCTGAAGGACATCTAAAAAATGAAGACTGGGGACATTTCAGAGACACTAGGGACAAAGTAAAACAAATGCATAAATTAGTACAAAGCAAAGGATATTCAAGTTTTTGGATGTCACAGTGGGCACTGTTTAATTTAATCACTGAGAAAGTGTAAGGTAGATTAAACCACCTAGACAATGTCTAGTCAACCTTCATAACTCACTCAAACATGAAGACATGTAAGATAAACCACAGAGAGCCTTTAAAGGTGATGCAACTTCAGGTGGGCATAAGTTAAAAAACTGCCCTGTATTGGGTGTTGCAAAATAAACCATTGCCATGTGAAAGCATGTCTGGTATTTGCTGATATACATTATAATGACCCAGTTATGACATGGGAGAAGTTGTTTTGGACCAGGAAAGAGCTTTCTTTACTGCCCATCTTATACTGGCCACACCTCAAAACACCTACAGCGAACCACAGTGGTGAAAGCATCCTGCTGTGATGCTGTTTTCTGTCAGGATTGAACATCTTGTTAAAACAAAGAGGTATAGCTGCTGCAGAAATACATAAAAATAGTGTAAGAGAATCTTTTCAGTTTGCAAAAAAAACTAAAGCCTGGGAGAAAGTTTTTTTTTTTAGCAGAACAGTGATTCCAAACTCCTATTGGCTTAAGAACAAAATGAATCATGTACAATGGCCCAATCAAAGGTCTGATTTTAGACCAGTTCAGAATGAATAATTTTTAGTTTCTTTTTTTAGTTTGGGTGATGTGAGTTTCATTACTTTTCCAAGACAACACTGTTACTCATATTTTGTATTTTTTTACATTTTTTTTATGCATTTCGCAGACGCTTTTATCCAAAGAGACGTACATTGCATTATACTATACATTGTTTCAAAGTATGTGCAATTCCTGGGATCAAACCCATGACCTTGGCGTTGTTAACACCATGCTCTAACCACTGAGTTACAGGAAAGCTACTCAAGCTGCTGTTACTCAAACAGCAATTCTTTTAATTATGTGCTTATAAATCTGCTATACACCATCATGGTTGTGTTGATGTCATCAGGCACATCCACTTATTCATGCACTTGTGTAATCAGAAAAAGAGTTAAGTGATGAATTTGTTTTTGAAGTTAGGGTTAATCAGGCAGGAGCCCTTACTTTAAAAAGTGGTGGATATTCAGAGATTATGCTTGGCTGTGAGAACCACAGGACTAAACCCAGTGAACCCTGCCTGAGTCAACAACCATCACCACCCAGAATCTAATCTACACTAAAGCCCATGCTGCCGGATTCATTTCCTCTAGTCTGATGCTCCATACCGCTAGATCCATAAAGAGACTGAGAAACAGTGACAAAATTTCAGGATGAAAGTACCATTTATATTCCTTTTTTTGATACTGTGTGACAAATGACAAAGGTAAATCCAGACTTTTTAATTACACCTGGCCTCCACAGAAAATTATGCAGCTGCATTTTCACAGAAGCAGTGCACTCACGCATACATGAGCATCACAAAATCACTTTTGTTGGATGATTCACCAACCCACATGCCTCCATAACCACCACTCTCCACAATAACATACCCACACAAGGCGGTGGCCTCTGCCTCCGCATAAAAACCCTCTTGATCTGATTTTGGATCTATAGCCTGTTGCTCTGAGAGAATCGTAGTCATCTAGGATCAGCACTTCTGCTGAGTACATCCAACCTAGTTACTGTTTGGTCAGGGGAAAAAGTGACCCCAGATCTCCCTCTCTTATGAAATCAATCTGACTGGGGGAGGAACCTGCCCACCACTGCTGGTGTTTCTAAATCAGATATGCTGCTGTTTTCTGCATGCCTGGTTCACCACTGTATCAGCTTCCATCACATACCAAGAGTTATGGTTAGTTGCTGGGTGGGCTTATGGTTAGTGAGCTTCAGGAATGTTACACTTCCAGGTCACAGTATCCCATTGACATGGGCCATAACCTTCAGAGAAGTGGGAGCTTATGAGACAGTTGGTGAGTTGTAACGAACTAGAAGTCTCTAGTTTCTGAGCCACTAGCTGAACTGCAAAAACTAGTGTTTCTCAAAGACTCCCTCCGTCTTTCAAATAGATATCTTCACTCCTCAACTTGTGTATTTGGTGGTGTGTTTGGTTGTGTTGGTCTGGTCGAGATGCAATACAAACAATGTTACAAAATGTTTACATTTACATTTAGCAGACGCTTTTATCCAAAGCGACTTACATTGCATTATACTACACATTGATCACTATACATTGAGTATGTGCAATCCCTGGGATCGAACCCATGACCTTGGCGTTGTTAACGCCATGCTCTAACCACTGAGCTACAGGAAAGCTGCAATGTTGCACCACTGTTTACACTGTAAGAATGACTCTAGTTGTTTGTGTTAAGATGGAAAGTTTTTTAAAAGTGCAAATCTGTAAATGTTTGTAATTTTATAAATGGCTAGGTTTGCTTTTATAAGTGTGTACAGAAGTGTGACTATACATTGTGGTATTAATATTTCATGTGACTCAAACCATGTACACGAACAGTGTCATAAATTAGGAACTGGATAGTAACAAACAAGCACAAACATATAATCAGTGCATCTGGGGGCAGAAACGGGTCATAAAGTTGATGTGAAGATGATTACAAATCACTATCTCTGATTACTGTGAACCGCTACAGAGCAGAACACTTCACAATCACTGGGGACATATTTATCAAAGACTTCCCTGTGTGAGGCATAAGATTCAGAGCTCACATGATTCATGAGCCCTAGAGCACATTTCCCTCTGCATAATCACGTTAAACCTGTAAAAACATTTGTCAAGTAGCAGTGCTTATATCAGTAACAGGCAAACCAAAAAGTCACATTTTTACAATTCAAAACCACAAAAAGCTCATTTGCTTTTTAACACATTGTTCAGAAGGTAATTTTATCACATTTTTATTTAATTTAAACAGTAATATGTAGCTTTTCTTATGTATTTCTGAATTAGGTCAATTATTTCTCGTTATCATTTTTGGTAAATATTGTTGATGTAATAGATGGCAGTAGATCTATTTGGCTTCATTTTTACACTGCAAACCACAGTGCATTTAAAAATTAAAATTACTGGTGGGCACTGGCACAACCTCTTTTAACCATGCATACATGCAAGTATGCTTGTGAGTATAAATTTGCATGGGTACTACCAATGTTGTAGAGTAAATGGCATATCATCTTGGAACTGAATACCAGAATTTCTGTTATCCTGACAGTGAAGTAAAGGGCAGATTTTAGCTCTGCAGCGAGATGCTGATGAGGACCAGGGTGCTGATCAAGTCAATTGAAGCGGCCAAAAGGCTCAGTTCACACTCGCTCACACAATGTTAGCAGCATTACTGCTTATGCATCTGTGCCCAGTTTCATGTGAGTCAGCGTTAACGCTTGCCCAAGCTGTTCTCTTGTGAAGATTAGAAAACGCTCACCCTTCTGACACCACTCAACTGCCTCAGTCACTTCTGGAGTTTCACAGCAACTTTTCACTGGCCTGTAAAAAAACTTACCGAAACTGTCAGATGCACTTCATACTCTGTTACTTCAGGAATTTGCAGTGGCCTCTGTCTTTCCACGACCTTAGTGTCAACAGCACCGTATCTGCCATGATTGATGTTAGAGGGCTTATTGAAATAGAGAGAGAGGGAGAGAAAGAGAGAGGGAGAGAAACTCTGTTGCATTCTCAGCTTTCTGCTCGCACAAACTTCTGGACGCACAATTATTGTTTAGTTTGTCAAGATGGGAACAGAATGTGTTTGTTTGTGATGTACTGAATAAGAGTGTCTCACTAATAAATGTTAAACATAAAGCCTAAACGTTAGAGAAGAATATAGTATTAATGCTAAAAAAGTCTGGAAGCATCAGGGAATTTTACATTTTGATTTCCAGGCCCAGGAAAGTAATATAAATTAATCAAATCTTTAACGTTCACACAAAACCAATACCTTTTCTAGTACATTTCAGCCCTAACAGCCTTAATTGGCTTGAAATTGCTCTTTCTCAGAGTGCAGAATCTTCTGACAGCAACTGTGAGTGTGTATGTGTTTGTGTGTGTGTGTGTGTGTGTGTGTGTGTGTCTGTGTGTGTACACTCACATATGTTGCAAGACTACATCTAACCTGTTAATCAGAAACTAGAGTTAAAGCAGATTCACAGTGAACTGTTCCATAACAAGACTTTATCTGTTTCCAGGAATCTGGAAAGCTCAGCTTGGTTGTGTCGATTTGCTTGTATTTGATGTGTCTGTTCCCATGGTCGCATGCCCTTGTGAAATGTTTGTGGTCAGAGTGCCGAGCTATCTGTCTGTTTGACCATCTCCCCCTTACAGCACAGTTCATTGGAGTACAGCAGATGATTGTGGTCTGCAGTGCCTGTCAGGGCAGTGGGTATATGGACAAAAAAGTTAAAAGTGGCAGTAGATGAGATGAAGTTGACATTTATTCTCTTCTTTGTGACTTTTCTCAGTGGGAGTTATAGCTCTCTCAGTCTCTCTCCCAAAGTGTGTGTGATGTTTTGTATATATATGTCTTTATATATGTCTTTAGTGTTGAGTCTGTTTTGAAGTTATTCTCTAGGAGGGAACTGATCATGTGTGACAAACACACACACTTTTAAAAGAATGCTGCCACTCTGTCATTGACATTTAGTGACTATTAATTGACTATGTAGTGCCTTTGATTTATAGGGTAGTTTTCTCCATAAATTAACTTTTGAAATTTACAGTTGTAATTTACAGTTTACAGTCTCAGAAGTTCTTCTCTGGTAAAAAGAAATCAAAAATATAGATGACTCAACTTGAATTACACAGGATTTTTTGTCCAATTAGATGCTTCCTCGAATGAGGATCACCAGAGAAATAAGAATGTTCAAAAGAAAATGCTTTAACACAAGAAACTAAAACCCGGCAGGCGATTTTATGGTGTCTTTAAGATCAAAATTCTTTGTTTTTGTGTAAAAGACAGAGAAAATAAAAAGCAATTTGTTTAAGTTTAAATTTTATATTAGCCTCAGGATTCAAGACCTCCAGGTCTTCGTGCTTGTTGCTTTTCTGATTGATGCTTGTGTGTTAAATATCTTCAGAGTCAGTTCACAAACCTTTGCTTTGGCACTGAGCTGTTTCCAAGAAGATCATTCTGCTCCCACAATCACATATCATTATGTTACTCAGATGCAAAGAGAGCATTTGTGAGGATGGTGCAGTTTAGAGGTGCTGGAGGAATTGGGCTACCCACATTATCTAAGATCAGCTTTCTGCCGTGTCTTATGATGGATGAGGGACTGGGTGGAGAATGCTGAACATAGATTGCTTTAGGAGGATTAACCGTAATCAAGCATGGTGAAGAGTCAGGCTACTCTAGGCTATTTGAATATATTTTTCTGGTTTATATAAGCTTAGCAAAGCAAAATAAAATTCTCTCCACTTCTTAGTTGGGAATCACTTTACTAATGCACTATGGGGTAAGACGGCAGCTGTTTGAATCTCGGAGAGAGAGCACCTCCCCCTCCCACCCCAGGCAGGAAGCATCTCCTCGTATCCTTTTAAAAATCATCCCTCTTTCGTGCTTCCTTTTATTTCTTTTTGCTGCAATTTATCACCAGGGCGTCCAATTTCAGAAGAGCGGCAGACGTCCTGGGCAAATGGATGAATCTGTTCATAAATGAAATTGTCCCAGTTTGTCTTCATTTCTTCACCACTGGTGAGCCTTTTACCCTTGTTATATTGTGAGGTACACACTTTACACCAGTGTTTTTCTACAGAATGTGTTTTTGGAAAGGGAGCAGACCAGTGGTTCAAACTGTTTATTTGCATACCATTTTGTAAACATTATTTTTTACAAGTAACTGAAAATGTGTTTTTGAATACACATTGTCATACGAACAACCAGTAATGATTTCTTGTTTCTCTAAACATTTCTTGCTACGGTAAATGTGTAAATTCAGTGACTTGATCCAGTCAAGGATTCATCAGACAAATTCAGGCTGATAACTTGTGAGTTAGAACCTTTTTGTGTGATTTATCAAAAGATTCATAATTCAATTGTAAATTGGACTACACTGTCGCCACACACAACACATTTTGGCCTTGGAATTTAATACATCATACTCTCTTTATATCTCATCACATTCAATTCAGACTGCAGTTGGGTACAATATAGCATCTTGTGTTCAGCAGAGTACAGGAAACACTGCTGTACACACATAAAACACACACATCTGCAGTATGAAGAATGTGTGTGAGAATTCTATCACACTTCCCAGTGGTCTTACATCAGCTGTGCTTGTCATTATAGAGAGGTTGTACAAAAAATGATCTAAGCTTTTGCTTTATATGGTCATGCAGGCTTTTGTGTTAGTGGTTGGATGGTTGTGAGGTAACTTTGATAACTGTATCCTGAGGAGGGCTGATGGTTGTCAAAACATTTCTCAGTTGTATTGTTTCTGGTTCTGTTCTCTGCCCAGTATCTAGTGAGAAGCTCTACTACACACTTGACAGTGTTCCAGTGTATCACAGAAACTTCTGTATGCTTCCTAAATTTGTGTGTTTTTGTCTATGTAGTCTCTTGTGTACCCACAGTATAAATCATGTGATTTAAAGCGTTCAGAAAATAATCAGCTAGTGGCTCTTCCTTTCATAAGCACACTCAATCTTTTTCTCTGTTCTACATCTTTCTTGTGACGTTTTTGCAGATTTTAAAGTAATACATGAAATGCACCATTTAGAAAAATGGTGCAGATTTGGGCTTGAACCTTTTCATTAGAACCTCTGTTTTCCAACTATTAGCCTGGATAAGAACTGATTGTTGAGGGTGGGGTTGGAAGATTTGTGTTTCTCTATGAAATTGGATGAACCCTGATATTACAAACTGATTTTACAGATTTTAATACATATTATAGAAGTTAATTTCCAACACATCTGGGGTGGAAATCAACATAATATAACAATAAATATTTTATTTTTAAAACCTTAGATTACTCCAATAATTGTCAAAAACGTATTACTCTATTACTAATATAACTAATAGTAACAGCATATCAGCATGACAGCATTAATAATGCAGAGATGCATATCCCTGGTCAATTTTAAATACATTATCAGTACCTCATCAGCTAAACAGCAATGAGTTGTATAGCTTGAGTCTGTACACACTACACAATTGTCAGTACCTGAATCTGGAGTTAATTTAAATGTAGAATGCAATGGTCAGAAAACAATCTCAGTGTATAGAATCAGATTAAGCTTTCAGATAGAGGGACAATCATGGCTGTATATTGCGCTACCATTAAGATGCATTGAATCATTTTAGAATGTGTCAACAGACTGTTTTGAATATTAAGCTTTTGTGTTACTGCAATTCTATCGCTATTCTGCTTTTCTTTTTCTTGCCTTTATTTATGCTTTTGTCACATCTGTTAGGCTTCAAATTACACACAGGCAGGTCCAGATAAAAATAAATATCACAGAGAGCCTCAACACCTTTTCATTTTAGACACAGTGTTCTGTGGGTCATTGTTCACACATTACCTCACAGTAAGTGGTAAATAAACACACAGGCACATCCACCTATATATGAAGTCTGTATTTGTGCTCCCAGCTGCCTGTCCCATAAGTTGTGTTTTCTCTTTCATGCATATAAACTCTCTGACACTTGCATTCACTGGTAGGATCTTTCCACACGTTTACACTTTAGCACACCCACAGATCACTTCTTTTAACACCTTGTGTTCTGCGGCTGAACCATCATTAGTAGAAATGTCAGAGGTTCTCACAAAGTCTGTCTCTTTAAGGGCCATTCACACATACAACGACTGAATGTCATTCACTTGCAACCTCTAGTGAGTTGCAATCTCTGTGAATACCCCCTGATGCTTCAGTTCAGGGCTGGTCTGCTTTGGTGTTCAGCTTGCACACATTATGCAGGTTTCCAGTTTAAATTATTTCTGCTTTATTTAATTTCACCTTTAATTAAAGAAATGTCAACACTAGTTAGTTCTGCCTCTCTGTGTGGCTTCACACATTTACTCAGGTCCACATCTTCTCACCTCCTTTGTTCACAATAAATTATTTTGTATTTTGTTCATTTGTTTCCACTTTAATTTGCATTATTTCGTTTGTTCACACTTTTGTTTGTTCATTCTTGTGTCCACTTTTTGTTTGTTCTTTATATTCAACATAATTCCCACCTCCTTCACTTGTTTTCTCATACTTATGTCCAGGCTGTGTCCTGTTTCTCTCACTGCACAAACAGACTATTACAGCCTCTCACACTGATAACTTAATATAAGCTAATATTTCATACTGCGTGTCACACAGACACTCTTACACATTCTCACAGATGACACTGTGTGTGTTAGAATAACAAAACTGACAGCGTGACGAGGTCTCTGTGGCTGAAGCAAAAAATTAAAAAAGCCTGTGAGAGCTTAACGCTCCAGGATGTGCTTAAGTTATCACTAGCACGCTGACAGCGACATGTCTGTGCGTCCTCAACATGCAACTACAGCAAAATCCATTCGGGCTCGTAGCTATAATTTGATGCTCTATATGCCAAATGCACTGGTATGACTGTTGATTTTCAGCTTTTGTATTGAAGGGTAAAGGTCATCTCGTTTGGGGGGTAGAAAAATCATCCCCACAAGCAGCACCACCCACTCAATATCCTCCTTCATAGTCCTTGTGAAAGATAATCACAATCTCGCCACTACATCTCCTGAAAAGTAATTTCACTTAATAGCTTTTTGTGGTACTAGCAAAATCTGCATGTAAGCCTACACTGGATTTGTCTTTGCCTCTATTGAATGTGTATATTTTAGTGTAATTAGCCTGTGTTTTTCCTGAGCGTAAAGGCCAGTGCAGGCAGAATGTCTGAGCTCCAAAGAACAGACCCACCAGTGCCTGATTACAGCTTACCGTAGTCATTTTCTAAATAGCTCACTTCCACTCCACTTTCCTCCCTCTATCCTTTCTTCTCTCATATACTCCCTCCCTCTCTCCTCCCATGCACACAAAGAAAGATAAAAATGCAGAGGAGAAAAGAGTCTTTTATCAGATGTGGTTTGACCCAAACATCCCTAGCAGTTTAGAATCCAAAACTCACATTCTCTCCTCCTCTTTCTCAGTAGCTGATACATGAGCTTTTGTTTTTCCACTAGCTTTGATATGACAGAGATGATTTTGTGTTTATAGGATGAAAATTGCACAGCTATAATGTAACTCCATGTCAGCTATAAAGTTCATAGTCACTTTTGCTGGATAACGATGGCAAGCTGTGGGAAACATTTGCTATTTGTGTCTCATTTCTCACAAGTAATTTCCTCATTAATTTAGTAGTATCAGGGTAATGAGACACTTTTTGTTATTATTGGTAGTGGGGTAATTAACATTATGAGTAGTTGCAACCCAACCCAAGACTATGTCAGAGAATCGCAGATAAAAACAAGCACGGCATCAGACCAGAAGAGGAATCAAAGAGTCTCGATGAGTAGAACAGATAACGGGGAGTGAAGGAGTAAAGCTGAAGAGTTTGGGGTTGAAAATGCTAAAACTAAGTTTCCACTTTCCCTGCCCTTTCCTCAGGTATATTTGATAAAAGAATGTTTGTATCAAGCCCTACTGCTTTGTTACTGCACTGGCAGGTTTTTAATGAGCTCCTGTCATGACCTTTCTCTACACTCTGACTCTTAATTTCTCTCTCCCTCTCCCTCTCTCGCTTTGGCTCGGTGGTCATGTACTGCCCTGCCAAGGTTGTTTGGTGGATAATTGCCTCTTGTCTGAACTGTTTGTCTGCTTATGCATGTTTTAATACAGTGGTTTTGTCTAGTGTCAGTGTGCAGTGAGAGGGTGTAGTACATGCTGTGTTAAAGGCAGGAAAACGTGTTGTTGTTCACCACAAATGACCAGCCATTATCCACTGCTGTCGCTGCTTGTGCTGTTTGCATCTAAGAGGGTGGAAAAACCTGGGTCATCAAAGCTTGTTCCTCATGCTCTGTGTGGATTTGCACACATACACGCTCAAACATATGTATACATATGTACAAACATATGTATACAAACTCACACGCAGTGCAAAATTAACATTTGCCAAGCGATAAAAACACAGAAATTGTTACTTTATAAATACAATACATGGAAATTAAATCAGTACATTTCTGTCCAGTTTTCTCAATTCAGGTGTGGCAGAATGTTAATGGACCCTGTTCGGTGTTCACACACATTTATTGTGATTAATGGTTTAGGTTTTGGGGAAGGTTCTCCATGGTCTGATTCTACCCCAGCTAACTAAAATATTAAAATGTAAAATTTTGGAATTTAGCAAAGGTCACCTAAGATCACAGGAATCATCTGAGAGAACAGGCAGAGGAGGGGGAGGTAAGAGGGTTGTTGAAATGCCTGAGGCACGGTTGGAATACTCTGACTGATATGACTGCTGTTAAATTAACTCTGATATTAAGTGTGAGCCTTATATTATGAGGCATGTTAAAGAAGGATATTTGGATATCCTGTTTTTCTAGCCCTCACTTGATCTACAGCTCTTATAAAGTTTATTGCTGGTTCTCGTTTTCTTAATTGCAGAGAAGACAGTGTTTGCTATAGAATTTGCTTTTTCCACATATGTGAAATGACACTCGAATAAACATTAGAGATCAGTTTCAATACATTCTTTATGGCACTTTTGATTAAAAGACTCACAGAGTTTTAATGAATTTAGTGAATATATGTGTATCAAAGTGACAGGTGGTAATTGCTTCTGTTATGTTAGAAAAGAATCCAAAATGTGAGAGAGTCATTTAGCTTTACAGCTTTTCTTACAGTAAGCATTTAATATACAACATCCCTTTTAAAAATATTGAATTTGAATGAGGGCTAAAGTTTAAATTGATTGGTGTTAAAGGTATGCAGGACAGCTGAAACTGACTGTTTACAAGGTTAGCAGGAGAGTTTTTTCTCAGGTAGTGTTTTGGAAAGCATAATGGTCACCGAACACAATGAGGCATGAAATTTAGAGGCAATCCATTTCACTTACCCATTCGTTCCTCTCCATAGCACACAGCCCAGCTTTGTTACATGAACTGGATGACAATGGGAGATTTACAAAAGAATAAGCCGTTTTAAAAGCAAACTGGAAGACTACATTTATTGCTTGTTTTTAAATCATTTAGACAAATACTTATGAAGCGTTTATGTGGGCAATTTTAAAAAGTAATAGCAAATTGCATTTGCAGTTGGGTTTCTTAGGGGGATACCCTTACTAAAGACCCTGATCTTCAGTTCATCACATTTCTGTCCTACCTACTGACCACAAAACCACCAAAATGTGATCGACTGTGAATGACATCACTTCCCAACACAAACACGGCCAATAGTATAGTCCCACCCCTGACACTGATTGACAGGTTTGTGTGCAAGGCATCATAAATTACTTTTGAGTTTTGGCAGACTGTACACAATGATGACACAATGGGTAATTGCTATTGCAATTTAAATATGACAGGGTCATAATTTGTAAGACATGGGAAATGCAATTGCAAATAGACTTCATTTTAATTTGATATTTGGCAGACATTGTTCGTCGTGTTAACGAAAATGCAAACCATTTGCATTTGAATTGTCACAACTTTTACACCCACAAATAGAAAACCCAATTGCAAATTCAACTTGCAATTACTTTTTAAATTGTCGGCAAAAACACTCCATACATTTAGACAAATACTGGTTGCCTTCAAAATATATATAGGTTACCATACCAGACAAATATGTCACTTCCATATAATTCTGTATTATTTAAATTATTATAGTATTTTTTAATTTACTGTATTTTTAGTAATAATAAATTATTCTGTATATAGTCCATATTAAATCTCAATAAGGTTTGTACATATTAACTCTCAATATGTATAAAACATTGCTCCAAAAAAGATGTTCATTGTTATGTTTCTGTCTAATGCTATTTTTGGACTGTGTTCTGTTATTACATTGTTAATAATATGGATCTGTGTTTTAATTACTAAAACTGTTTTAATCAAATGTCCCAAAAGCAAAAATTCCATGACATCACATAATCACAGCCAATCAGAACATAACAATTGTTAATAGTGAAATACAATTAATAGTGAAGCAGAATTTTGACCAGTGACAGTGGTAACACCAAACAAGCAGAAACCAAGTGAATAACAAAATGTTCTGTCATGTTCAGTGTCAGGACTGAATTTAGTACTAAGGTACAAAGGTAAGATCTAATTTCTCCCTCTCTCTTTTTCCTTTGTAGTGTAAGGAGGAGTGTGTGGCCCATGTTGCTCTAGGAGCGTGTGTGAGTGTGTGTGTGTATGTATGTGTGTGAGTGAGTGTGTGTGCGTGTGTGCCGGTGTGAGATGCTGGCCTGTCTGCCAGGGCCAGGTGATCTCTCCCTTCAGCTCCATCCCCACTTGCAGATGAACACTGGACTTCAGAAATGTAAGTACAAACACACAAATATAATACACTGCAGGGAGTAATTAACCCAGAAATGAAAACGCTGTCATTTGCTCACACTCATGTCAACCTATATGATTTTTTTGTTCCTTAGAACACAAAAGAAAAGGTTTGCATCCATAGGGCTTATGCAATAAATTCCAGTTCTTTCTGCCATATGATAATTTTCCATGAGCAAAAGACAGAACTGTAGGTTATTTTTTACTGATAATCTTTCGTGTGTGACCTAGTGCTCAAATATCATTAATGTTCACACATATATTCAAAGAGACACAGCAAGAAATGTCATAGGCTACATTTATAGCACTTTAAAGGTGCTTTTTCATCATTTTTGGTGTTTGACAGCCCCTGGTCACTTTTCACTTCACTTTTATTCTATGGTAAAGAGAAACATGAACACTCTACCTATCTAATACCTAGATCTTCAGAGATCTACATAGAAAAGAAAATAATACTGGTTTAGAATAAATTAGGGCAAGTATTAGAATAGATGAGGGCAGATTATTATTTTTGATTTAACCTAAAATGAACTAGACACTGTCTAGTGTGTGTGTTGCGTGAAGGTGTGTGTGTTTTAATACCACAAATATGCATTGTCAACCATGACATATAAGTGCATTTAATAAAGGATGAAAACATAGATCTGTAAAAGGAGATAAATGACTAACGAGGACTGAGAGAGAGATAAAGTGAGACAGGAAAGAAGACATTTGGGAAGAAACAAGACGGCAGTCATTTGTGAGCAAAAGCATATTTCCAGTGACAGATTGTCCAATCCAGGATTTTTATTTGGACAGTTTACAAGGGCGGACACCTGCTGAACCTCAGCACTCATGCACAGATAGATTAAGGCAGATAAGTGGCATACAGAGTCGAGAAGAAAATGAGAGTCGGACAAACAGAGAAACTAAGTCGGTGTAGAAAAAAAGAATACATACGGACAAAAAATCTTGCCTTTTCCGTCTGTGGGCAGACATCCTGTCAGATTAGCTCTCCATCAGGCTGACAAATTATGCCATGGAGACGTGCGCTGGGGGAGTGCCGATGGCCTGGAGAGTGATGAGTCTCATATCGCCTCAGGAAGACCCTCATCAGACAGCAATTACTGAGAGACTGAAGACACATCTTTAACTGCAGCAGAGGACAGAAATCACAGATAGGCATGAGTCGTATTTCTGTTGGAAATAGAAAGAGATGGAGTCATATTACTAACTAAAGCGGCTAGAGGGGAGACCAGGTAGGAGTGAGAAACCGGTGGCATATCTCTGAGGTAGAGACTGCTCTTGCCTCATTCATTGAGAATAAAGAAAAAAATCTCTCTATAGTGCACACTAAATAGGAAACACTGGAGTCATGCCTCTAACTGTAGGCCCAGAGTGTTTTGTCTCTACACTGAGTAAAGCAGTGATGCAGGCAAGTGGATCTCAGGTGGTTTTGTTTAGGACTTATATTTATAATGAATATCAAGCAGAGAGTCTGGTGAGCTAACACAGTCCCAGAATTCAACAATATGCCAAATTTCTAACATGCCATAGGCTGAAATGGGATTTACTGGTTAAACAAATGGAAACGACACTGATGCATTTACAGTAATGGTATTAGCCATATTAGAATTTACGACTTCGTGATTTGGGAATATTTGTGATATTTCCCCATTTCCTTGACCAAACTCTCAGTTTAAGAGCTTCTAAGATGAAGCACAGCTTTAGAAGTACACTGTATCAACTAATGTGATGATGCAAGTGCTGGTTTAAACCGTTCGTGGCATGTCATTAACTGCCCCTTCAAATTCATGTGTTCACTGCCGTAGTCCAGATGGTACTGGAGCACATCTGGCAAGAGCACAGATTCCCTCTGGAGACACAGGAAGCAGACAGAAGATCGGGATAAGACAGAATATACCTTGGAATGCAGGAACACCAGCCATGAAAATAGATTAGGGCAGAAAAGCAGACTTTTATCTAAAAAGAGTGTTTTTGCTTTCTGTCTCTAAACTCTTTAAAGGAAACTGAGAAGAGATGAGTAGAAAGGAAGCAATGGCTTTGGATAAGAAGAGAGAGATATTTACATTTGACATTCATGCATTTGACCGATGCTTTATTCAAACTGACAGTGTATCTGGGGTACACTTTGACCAGTTTGTGTTTTTTTGGGAATTAAACTGATGACCTGGCCATTGTTAGTGCCATGCTCAACCAGCTGAGCTACAGGAACCCAGAGAGATAAATAAAACTTGGCGCTTTAAGAAATAACCTTGTATAAGACAATGTAAGGATATAAGGGAATGATATAAAGGACAGCATAAAGTCTTTTGCATTAAAAAGTGCTTAAGAGTGTGTGTGCGTGTGTGAGAGAGAGAGGGAGAGAGAGAGAGAGAGAGAGAGAGAGGGTGTGTGGAGGGGGAAAAGGCAGTTAGGAGATGTGTATGGTATACTTGGACAAAAAAGGCTGACAATAGCTGTGTAACAGCCCTGTGTGTCTGTAATGGGTCTCCTGGGGTTTAGCTGGTTACTGTGATCCTCAAATCACTGCTGAGTTGAGAGAGGGAGAGAGAGAGAGAAAGAGAAGGAAAGGTTAGGGAAATGTTTTAATGATAAATCAGTGAGAGAAGCTAGTCAGAACTGGCATAGAGCTTCACCTTCAAGAAACGCTTTGGGAGATGTTTGTTGAAGTCTCTCAGTAAGTGGCACAGAGGAAACGCTACACATTTACATGCTCTGTGTATGTTTAAATGTCACCTGATCCAGCCTTGGGGAAGCTCCTTCAAGACTGTTGTGTGCAGCTCACCTTTAAAAAGATAGTTAACAAGCTGACAGAAATACATAGAGCCTACATAAGGGCGATATCTTTTTAAATATATAAATATCTCATTTATTATAGAGTCATGTTTGTCTGCCAGATAAAGCTTTTGAATAATTAGGCAACTATGGTGTCTGCATGAAACTTGACTGATTTATACTAAATGCAGGAAAAATCTTGTTGAAAACATCCACAACATTCCACCATAGCAATGATGTGCAATGGCTCAACCTGATTAAATTTTTTTTAATTGATTTATTTACCTGAATCATCCAAACTAACCAATTAACTAGAATGAATCTGACTCGCAAAGGCCACATATAATAAACACTTGACAGAGTGCTTTTGATTATTCCCTCAACAAACACCCTAAGCTGCATGAGCAAACACCATGACATTAACTGCAGCTACACTGTTTTTACTGAAAAAATGTAGTTTAGTTAGTTCTTACTAACCACTGCATTGAATGTCAAACTGTGTTATTGTCTAATCCTAATGGGATTGACACAAATGGGATTTTGTGACTCATTGTCACAAAACCGCCTCCCCAAGGATGTCACTCCACAGAGGAGCATGTTGACAGACACACACAAGAGATGGAGGGAAGGAGCAGTGAAAACAGTAAAAGAGACTCCCTTGTGAGTTATTAGCAAAATGACTCTCCTCTTCCTCACTCCTCAGTCTTATCCTGTGGTGGTTCATTTATTGGGCCCAGCATGGCCCTTCCTCCTCTTCTGATTTCCGTTCTAGTTTCTTTCTCTCTTTAAGAGGTGAGCGAATGTGGGCGGCTGGTGAAGGCAGCTGACTTGCCCTGAGTTTGGCAGGAAAGCTGTTTAGCTAAGAAATGTCAGGGGCCATGTTGTTTAGTCAACAGCCCACATTGAAAGCAGAGAAAGACAGTTGAGATGAGTGAACAGCATGGCAGTTGATTGCTGTGCGAGGTGTTGGGAGGATGGAGTTGATTGTACTTCCTGCTGTGGATCCAAATAAGCCCTAATTTCACCAGAGACTGTACGTTATTAACAAGATTGGTTTAATCAAGATGAACGTGGTAGATGCTTCTTGTTTCATTAGTTAGACTGTGCAAAATCAGTTCCCACAGAATTTCATAGAAAGCTCAACAGATTTTCACAGAATTTAAATGTCCCTCAATTAAATTCATGTTCATTTATTCAGTATTTTGGCAAATTTCATAATGGTATTGGCTATCATTAAGAGTATGTAGCCCCAATGGCATTGTATTACTCTCAGACTAACAGACTCCAGTTATTTATACAAGGGGCTGTTGTTTCTGTGCACCAAAAGAATCAGTAATGACTGCATTAATAAAGACATTTTGTCATGTCAGGCTAGTCAGGATTCTTGAACAGATAATCAGTGTTGAAAATGCCAAACTCTTCTCAACTTTTTGCATTGTCAACTGTTGCTGTCCATCAAGAAACCTCAAATCACCTCAAAAGCAAATGACGTTGACATTTATGCATTCGGCAGACGTATTTATCCAAAGCAACTTGTCCGTATGTCCGTTCCCTTGTGGTTTGAACCCATGACCTTGGTGTTGCTGGCTATATGCTCTACAATATGAGAGAAAGAAAACTCAAACAAAGTGGCTTTGTTGCTGCAGGTCACAGTTGATGTGAATGGCTCTTTAGGGTGTCGGTTGTGCTATGTGTTATGGAGTGTTTGGTGGGAAGTATTGGGTATCTGTTCATTGTTTGTCAGGGCCAGTATAAGCTATGAGCAGTGACGAAATCAGCTCAGGCAGGATGAAAGAGCTCAGTCACAGTGCACAGACTGTCTATCCTCTCACTGGGGAGGAAGGGGCCAGGAACGCATGCTAATACTGTGTGTGTGTGTGTCATATCAGTGTGAGGGAAGTGCAGGTGGGTACATCAGAAGTCTCCCTCCCGCTTTTCTCCCCTCGAGTGATGAAAGCTTGTTTTATACAAAGACCCCCTTTCAGCAGGCAGACAGCAGCCTCACAAGGAGCACTTATCATCCTCAATGTCTTTCTGTCTCTCTCTTCCTTTGTTTTTCTGTCTGTCTCTCACCTGCTCACCTTTCTTCTCATCCCATCGCATCAGAGGTGTCGTGTCAGATGGGGATGTTATTCTCAGGAAGAGCAATGGCGTGCTAGAGAAAAAGCTTATGTTGTGAGCAGAGACCTGTGCACCTCTGAACATAAACCCACCCAAATAATTCACTTTATGAATGTGCTGCCTTTTATGTTCACCATTAAAAGCATTACTGTGATTGTGAAGATAATGGCAGCTGTGCGCACCTGCATGTGCATGTGTGTGCACCTGTAGATAGGTACAGTTCTGTATTTGCGCTTGAGAGATGTGAGACTGCAGTTGTACTACCTTCAATCTTTTTGGTTTGAAGGAAGGAAGGAAACAAGGAAAGAAAGAAAAGACTGAGATATAATATGCACCATTACCTTCCCTTTGTTTTAATGGTAGGTGCTGTTGCAGAGAGACCCTAAAGGGTCTTTAAACAGCGAAGATGGAATCAGGGAAAACATGTTTAATTCACACTCAGACACAGACAATGAATAAGAGAATTAAACAGACACACAGTGTTAAATCCAAAGATGCTGTTAAATATAACAGAGATGCTTAGCAGCTCTTGGTGTTATCTGACAGTCTGTTCACATTGCGTGTGTGTCTTAACTATATATTAGAGACACATTTGTACCCAGAATCAGCAAAACTTGAGCAAATTTGAGCAAAACCTCTTTTTGGGATATCCTCGTTGGTAAAAATGCTATAAAATAAAATAAATAGTTTTTTGTGAGATTGTAAAAATGTAGAAAGTAAGGTTTCAGGTTTTAGGCTAACAGGAAGTATGTAACATCAGGTAGTAATGGAGAGGATGTGAGGATTCATCTGCATCTGTTTGACATGCACCTAGACATACAGACAAGGACACCACTGCATCAGATTTTACAAGCTATAAGTCACAGAATTACATGCACAAATGCAGATTCAGGACAAAGAATAGTACAAGGGCCACTGTACATTATTTTCTATTTATGGATAAGACTGTTTTATTACTCTATGGGGAAGAGCAGGTTTTGCCAAAGATAAAATAAAAGGTTGTGAAAACATACATAGGCACAATTCATATTGTTTGACAAAATTTCAAGCACTAGGATCATACACGTGTTTAAACCTTTGGCCATTTGTGTATGTATATTGGTATGATTGTCACAAAACTTAAGCTAGATCAAAAAATTGTAAGTGTGCTATGGCCTCTTTTCATCTATTCTCCTCATGGATGGAACTCAGGTTTGAAATGAGAACATTTTCATCTCTGTGCCTATTCTTTGTCGTTGCTATGCTCTCTGTACTGAATGAGCAGGTCATTGGCATCTTTTAACAGGCATAATGTATTTTTTCTCCTTTTCTTTTGTCTCTTTATCCCTTGTAGGGGACACTACACAAAGGATGAGATCTGCTCAGTATCCAACCCCTGCGGAATTGGATGCTTATGCTAAAAAAGTTGCCAACAATCCACTCACCATCAAGATCTTCCCCAACAGCGTCAAGGTCCCTCAGCGAAACCACGTTCGCCGCACTGTTAACGGACTGGATACCGCTGGTCCCCGATATAGTCCTTATCCCTCCTCTCAGGCCACTGCCAAGACCGGCCTCCTTGCTATCGTCAAAGTGCCCCTTGTCAAAGGTATCATCAAGGACTTTGACGGCACACGGGCACGTCTTCACCCTGAGGTGATTATGAATGCCACTGGTGCCCCTTATGCAGCGACATCGGCTAGCACTTTAAACCTGCATCACCCATCGCAGGGTCCTCCCAGACCACCCCATAATCCGCAGGAGCTTCCTCCTCACCCTCAGACTCTTCAGACTTTGCAACAGCAGCAGCAACAGTCTGGACCTCCACACCAAGGACTCAGACACCCATCCTCCTCCATGCCACAGCAACCCCAGGGTCTTCTGAGGCCCCAGACTCTTTCCCACAACGCTTCTTTAGGCCATTCTGGTCCCCACCCTCCCTCAGCCATTCTGCTTCCTCAACAGCACCTACAAAACCCTCCTCAAAGCCTGCAGGTGGGCACTAGGAAACTATCAGTTGAAGATGCCCCTCCCAATGTGACTGTTTCTACCTCAACCATTCCATTGTCCATGGCTGGAGGCCTCCACCAGGGTCGTCAGGCTGATTTAAACAGCATAGTACACCAGATAAATCAGTTTTGCCAGGCTAGAGCTCAGGGCGCTGGTGCAACGTCAATGTGTGAAGGGCAGATTGCGAACCCCAGTCCCATTAGCCGAAATCTACTCATCAATGCTAGTTCACGAGTCTCAGTGCACGGGGGTAACCCCAGTGTACCTCACACCGGTCTCATGCACCCATCCTGTGCAATCGGACCTCCAAATAAAGCAACTGCGCCTGCCCCAGTGAGTGCAATGCCACCACACAACATGGCCACAATGAATCGCATGTATCACAGTGAAATGAAACAACAGCATCAACAACATCTACAGCATCAACATCAGCCACAACGGAATCCCCAGCAGCCGCAGATGAGGTCATGGAATCAGCATCAGCTAGCTCACCTTCAACATATCTCTGAGGGGGGTGGACACCCCTGCAAACCCCCTACTCGTGACACTGGTCTCCCCTGTAAGGGCATTAACTATCCCCCAGAGATGAACATGGGACAGCCTTATGCCATGAAGCCCTCCAGCTCCTCCCCACCTCTTGCCAACAATAATAACAACAATGCAATGCCCCCAGGCACAGTGACGCACTACACCAATGGCCAGTACTACCACCAGCCACCAATGTGGGGTAGTATTCTTCCCACGCCCAACAGCGACAGTTCCAGCTCACAGGACCTCCCAGTGCCCTTCCATGGCCCAGCAGGCCCTGGCACAGGCAATACCAACCCCATCCCAGGGATGGACTGCACCCCCACAGGAGCGACCCATTACCGATTAGTTGGGGGTGCCTTAATAGGGCAGACAAATCTAATGCAAACAGCAGATTGCATGGGAGGAGATTTCCAAACACCCTGCTTCCGAGATCAAAATCTCATCCTGATGGGGAAGATGCACCGGCCACCCCCTATGGGTCGGGTAGTGGTCCCCCCCTCTGAGTCACAAGGCCAGCACCCAGGGTACAGATAAGCTTCAGCCCACAAGCCTCAGACACAGTTTGTCTCCTCAGTGAAGTCAGCCAACACACTTGTGTCCTCTACATCTTCTGTTAGTCTTAACAATGAAATTACATTAGAAGAGGAACAAATATAAGGATGACATGAAAATCTCAAGGAATGATTAATATAACAAAAAAATTAAACATGTCTAATGAAGAGCAGTGTTTCTGAGATATTCTGTGCGTTATTAATCTTGCAAGTGATCAATTTCTTTACTTTTTTGTAAAGAATGTTTTTAAGGCATTCTAAAGGGAATTGTCTTGTTATTTTCCATTCCTGTCCCCACATATCCTAGTACCTGGATCTATGGTGAAAAACTCCTGAGTTATTTATAAATGTATTTCTGCTGTTATTGCTAGCAATTTTATTACAGGTTCCTTATAGGATGTTGGAAAAAATGTCCTAAAAAGCATCCCACCAGGGCACCCAGTTTTCTGTGCATTGGTTGCCCTCTCTTTGGACAACCAACCTGCTTTTGTTTTACCATTTAGACTAGTCCTATTACATCAAAATGGCCGACAAGCTCAGAGCACTGTCTTCATCTTGACACTTCTTTTACTCAGTGAACTGAACTATGTGGGAATATGTCAATCACTGGTCCCTTCAGATTTTTCCTTGTTAAAAGTTCTTATTGTGTATCAACCCATTTTCTTTTAACAATTTTTGAAATAGAAATGGATTTATTATAGGCTTTATGGATGTATTTGTGAAACACAGGACTTTTATTTTAAACTTAAGCCACTGTAGGCTTGTTCATGTTAGTTTATGAAGGGTTGACATGTTTTTCTGGACAAAAGGCATTGTAGTTACAGGAAAATTTAAAGACAGGACAGTAACACATGCATATATATATATATATATATATATATATAATATACACACACACATCTTGCCTCTTTTGGCATCCTCAGTCATCAATGCCAGTGAAGTTGTATAATGATTGTTAAAGATTCTGTCTTTTCTGTGGAGATGAGAAAAGCTACAGACATTTAATGTTAAAGCTGTGCCGTTTGTAACCTAATCATTATACTCCCTATATTTCTTAACTATTACTTGAACTGTATAGATGATTGGTGTCATTACAGCTGGGCCATGTGAGCTGAATGTGGGTTTGCAGGACTAAACATACTACTGAAGAAAGTGTCTAAAGGCTTGTTACTAATATTATGTGAAAGTAACTATGAACCAAATCAAGGGTGTATGATCCTGCATACTTAATTCATCCTTTATAATAACAAAGTGGGTGTTGCTACTGATTCTTTTGTGAAGTGTGCTTGAACTGACCGAATTGATCACTTGCAAGATCATTTGTGTTTAAATTGAGGACTTTTTTTTAAAGAAAAGTCAAAAGGTGAAACAGCAGATAAATTGCATATTTTATTGTACACTGGCTTATCTACTATACTGCTGTAACTTTAAAGAAGTGTAATAATTGTGTATGAATGCGGCTGCATATGGATATGGGTTCTCAGACTTGGTGTGCATGTGAGAGCAGGTGTGTGGATGGGCATGTTTGTGTTGGATGCTGTGTGTGTGCTGATGAGTCAGTTTGTTTAGACTCACTGTCTGTTTGCCTCTCCTTAACAGCCCTCATGAAGCCTTAAGTATTTGGTCCTTGGACTTTCCTTTGACAACAAGCATGATTATAATAAAAAGGTATAATGATTCTGATTTTGAAAAATAGACTATAAAGGAACAGCATTTTTCCTTGTTTATTTTTATTAACTCAAGCTTTTGTTGAATAGAAAAGCAATTCTTTAGAATTACTTTATAATGTAAACGAAGAAATAAAGAATATTTTATCTTCATTATGTTTTATAGCTGTGTGTAGTACTGGGCTGTAACAAAATCTTTTTATTCCAAGTTTCAAAGCTTCAGTTTTGCAATTTGTGCTATTTATAATTCTGAACTAGATTTTTTCTCATTATTTAAATCTTATTTTTTTCATTTTGCAATTGCTGTGAAATGGAGAAAGCTTTTAGAAGTCTTTCTCATATCTGTCACTCTGTGGCTGTCGATTGAATGTGTGGGAAGAATATGACAAGTGTGAGAGTTGTGCTACTCTTTTTTGTAACATTGTAATAATAAAATAAAGGTCTAATTTATGCTTTCAAATCTGACTCCTTTTCACTTACAGCTTTAAAGAAGCTTTTGTCTTCTCTAAATGTGTAATGCTCCGTCCATCCAGTTACAAGCCCTTTTAAATTTATATGCATCTGAGTGAATTTCCAGATCATTCCAGACAAAAGAAAAAAGAAAAAACGAAGGGAACAATCGAAATGAATCTGCTGTTTTTCTTGTCTGAAACACTGTGCTTCCATAAGACTGAAATGTAACTGCAAAAAATACTTTGTTTTAATAATGAAAGAATCTAATTGGTAGTGTTGTGACAATAGTGGTTAAGGAGCTGGGTTAGTCACACATGCACTTGTGCATCATGTACAAATTTAAGCAAAACCGGACTGGTTTTACTAATTGATAACCTTGATAAGGGATTGTCCTTTAGATTGCAGTCAGTAAACAGTAAATTTGTTTGACATTTTACCCATGGTCTAATTGTTAGTGAAACAATACAAACGATATGCTTAATATAAAAGGGTCAGTATATCAGTGACTCTAAAGCTTAGTCACATATTAAAATCAAAAATACTATAATGAAACCAAATACTAAACATCAAAATGCCAAGATAAACTAGCAGAACATAAACATCAGTTAAATGTACTGTTAAATGCAAACAATGGTAATGTGACACTATTGAGATTATTGAGAGTTGAGTTGCATTAAAATTATATCTGTATACTGCTTTTCACAATACAAATAGTTAAAACAACTTCACAAAATGCAAGATTAGAAAAAACCATTACAAAACAAGATTAGTTTTTGACAGTAATGTACAGGATGTGTATGTGTCCATTTTTTTAAATACTACCCTTGTTGATAAGCAGTTATAACATTTCTCTCTGAATTTTATATTGTTCTCTCAAATAGGCCTATAATTTTTATAATGTAATAACGTGCATAGTTTAGATAAGTGTGATTTCTGGTTGTTTAACAGATTTTAATTCATCAGAAACAGATAATCTTTAACGAAACAGATCAATTCAAGTCAACTGACCACGTTCAGAAAAAACATTACATTTAGTATGCCAATTGCTGGTAAATTTATCTTTTAAATCCGTGAAAGTGATCAGAACATAAGAAAAGTATGTCCAGTCTTAAGATCTGTAAAGTTTAAATTTTAGGGAGAAAATTCTCTCCTGGAGTAGGCCACCTTTTCCCCTTGGCTATCTAGCCATAACAGCTGTCGCACAAACGCATGATTGCCTCTTTTTTATTGGCTCTATATCAAAGCGACACAGCGCCGGGAAGTGACGCAGACCTGGCAGGTTGTCGCAGATTTGAGCCGTCTAGTGCGTATGGAAATGTAAGTTATATAAAGGGATCACAGCAGGACAGACGCGATCTGGGGTTAGATCAGTATAGCTCTGCGGGGTGCAGTGAAATAATGGCGATAGAGGGAGCCATCACTGAAATAATGCGCAGTGAACTTTAATAGCCAGTAAAGTAGGAAAAGAGATGGTATGGCGACAACGCATTTAAATATCGTGTAAGCACATGCAACATGATAGACAGCACACAGTCTCTTTATTAGTTTACCTAAAAACGGTGGTGTCATTCATGTTGAATTCGTTGTGTCTGAATCTTATCTGCTGCAACATTGTTTGTGCGTTTTGGGTGTCACATTTGTCATGAGCAACACCGCACCATACCACATGAGGGCGACATACCCAAACATTTTTACAACGTCCCTACAATAATTTAGCCAATTTATAATGCGTTACATCTGCTTTATTGTATGATAAATTGTTTTCCGTTATTTAATGCAAATAAAATGTGCGCGTTGTAAACATTTATGCTATCTACAGCGTTTTGTGTACAAAAGGTGATGTCTTATTTTATCTAAACCAGCTATTTTAGAACTACAGCAAAGATTTTTGTCTAGTCAAATCATTCCTAGACCTTTTGAATTTAAGGGGAAAAAGACAAGGACCCTGTGTCATCCAAACAGATTGCACATACATTCATAAAGTTGATTACTTTAAAACAGCTTGTTCTTAAAAAAGTCCTAAACTTTAGTAAGTCCAGTGGTTAATGTAAGACCTTCAGGGGGCGCTTGAGACTTCAGCTAGAGGACTGAGCTCATGCGTATCACTGCGTGGTTCTTGTCTTTGTGTCCACCGTTTACTGAAAGTGGGTAAAAGTCCAAGCCGGCTGAAGTCTGTGACAAAATATATGACATTATATATGTTACAAATTAAAATTATTATTATTTTATATGTTTCACTAAATTACTACGTGAAACAAAGAAGTTGGCTACCTCTTTGTGGTTTAGATGGAAAAGGTACGCGCATGCATACATTTCCCGGATCCTCATTAATTATACCCAGGTTTCTGTTCCATTGGTTCCAATTAACTTCCTCCACACTGCAAGACAGAGAACACATGCTCCAATTATTGCTGCAGTTGTATTCCTGTCTGCCTCACAATGTGACTGATGGTAAACACAGATCAATACAAATGAAGAGTGGATTGTGTAGATCCTGTAAAAGTGTATTTGTGGCTGTGTGTTACTGCAGATAATGTAATAATATCTGTGTATAATCATTGTGTATCATCTTTCCTTAATGTATCATCCATCTTCAAATAAAAGTCTTAAGCAAATTTAAAATAAAAAAAATTCCAGCTTATTCTCATCCTGTTGTTCACTGTCTATATAAAAGCTGCTGGAGTCACCGAAAGCACCAGCGTCTATCAGGGTCTTGTCCTCCACCCAGATCTTTCTCTTCCCCTGAGCGCAGTCTTTCTTTCAGGCAGCGAGGAAGAAACCATTCCATGTCCAAAATGGTTATTGCGCGCTATGACACATAAGAACAACAATCATACTAAATGCCTAATTAGACAACTAAAATGGCAAATTATGCCAAAGCTCCTTTATTATAATGAGTTTTATTGCTACTGAAGTATTGTTAATGGTTTCACATGTTCAATTAGAAACAGTTTTAGAATCATCAATTAATAAGAGTCTGTTTATATTGCCTGCATTGTAATTAATGGGATCATTATCAAATGATCAGTTGTGGCCTACTGGTTAGTAAGTTGGGCTTGTAATAAGAAGGTTGCTGGTTCGATTCCAGTACTGGGAGGTTGCAGCTAAAGTGCACTTGAGCAAGGCACCAGTGATGGGGTAAATGCAGAGGTCACATTTCGGGTATGGGGTACCATATCTGACAAATACGTTACTTTCACTTCAAAACATTCTCTTTGTTTATGGTTAATTATGATGTTGAATTAAAATAGACTGTTTGTGCTTTGCTTTTACACCATTGTATTCGAAAAGGTTACGTTTGTTAATGCTTTACAATAATGTTTAATTAGCTCATGCATTAGGTATCATGAACTAACAATGAACAACATTTTTACAGCATTTATTATCTAGGTTATTGATAGCTAATGCTTAAATCAAGGGTCTCCAGTCCATGCTTCTGGAGGTCCACAGATCCGCAGAGTTTAGTTCCAACCTACTCCAACACACCTGTCTGGACATTTCTATTCTTTAAGTCTCAAATACCTTGATTAGCTGGTTCAGGTGTGCTTAATTAGGGTTGCAGCTCAACTCTGCAAGTCTGTGGACCTTATTGGAGATCTCTGGCATATAAATGTACTTAAAGCCAATTTTCTTAATCTCTTTCTCTTTTTGGTTGTTTCTATAATTTTTTTAAATGTCTAGCTGAGTAATTCTTAAATTTAAGTACTCTACCAGACATATACGTGTACACTGGCATGGAAAACTAGGAATCTTCAAAGACATTAATCACTATCTTTTACAGGTAATGTTTTCTGTTATATCTGTTTTTACCTGTAGTTTCCAGATACTGGTGCTCTCTTTGTGTGTGTCCTCCACGCTTTTATTCATCAGTGCAATCAGCATGTTCAGCAGCAGTATGTATGTTAGCACTATATACAAGATCAATAGCACGTAGAACACAGTCTGATATTTATACTGATCTGTAAACTCCAGGTCTCCCATGCCAATAGCAAACTTAAACAACTCCAGAGTGGTTCGGTAGATGTTATCGTATGCAGGTTTCACACAGTCTCCAGTTGTATTAGCTGATGTATCAGGAACGAAAAGTGAGCGTCCTCCCTTTCTAGGTTTACCAGCAAGAAGAGTCACCAAGGCTGTTGAATAAGAAACAATTAACATGACAACAACTGATGCGAGTTAAATCTTTTAAATAATGACTGAATGAAAAATGAGCAGTACCTGCAGAGAATCCAATGAGGAAGACCATGTACACGACAAGGAATCTCCGAATTTCTCCAAGAATCATCTGGGAACAACCAAAGAATTTAAGTGCTTTTGGGTTCTACAAGATATATCAGACATGCCAAAATGTATTTTACTTCTACCCAAATGTATCTACTTTGAGGACCAGAGAAAAGGATTATAGATAAAGGAGACATCTATCCCTCACCTTTTGGATCATGACACTGTAGATTCCCATGAATTTGGATCCTCTGGAGAAGTAGAGTAAGTTTACCCAGGCCAAAGCCAGACTCAAAACTAGAAAGGCCAGGTATTCGTCTTTACCACAAAAATACAGTATAGCACACACTATAAAGAGCAGAGCCTGCAGAAAACTAGAGCCACAAAAAGCCTGTTTAGTTGGAATAAATAAGACATGCAACAAGCTCCACAAGTTTAAAGTTGTCAGAACAGATGAATGGAAAGTAACTCACAAAAGCTGGTCAGAAAATCCATCTATCATCAGGCACTGAAATCTTGGACGCTTTCTGATCAAATCGAATAACTTAAAAGACAAAGGAATTCATCAGTGTCTTAGAAAAATTCTAGTTTTCATTTTTTTATGATTTATAATTGATTGTAAATTAATTGATAATTGGTTATAAATGATTTATAATGATTTGCCTTTTTTATCCAAAATAATTAAATGTAAAACATACCCCTCTTAAAAAGAAGTAAATAGATCCAATGGCAGTTATGATGTGTCCTGTATAAAACAGCTTGTTCTCCCTCTCTCCATAATCAAATGGAGGCTACAGTGAGTGACAGAAAGACAAAGTCAAGATAAGACATGACGTTAAGCACATGCTGTAAGCACACACCGAACATTTAATATCTCAGTAGTGTAAATCAAAGACAGAAATTAGACTTAAGGGTTAGTTAATAAACCAAGAAAATATTTGTGATAAGTTTGTTGTTTGTTCTCCAAAGACAACAAATGTTAGAGTAAGCCAAAATAAATATATACACAACTATAGTTAACTATAGTAGTTTAGATGGTCCTCGCTAGTAAAAAAAACTACTCACTAATGTAGTTAAACAAATACGTGCATTAAAGATAAAGCCTATGGCTGTCTGGTGATTCACCCAAAATAATAATCACGCCACAAGAAAAGCTTCAGGGGTTTACAAACATAGGGCAGGGAGGAGCTATCTAAATGTATCACTTCATCTATACCTACTGCATGCTTATTAGCCTCATGCCACTACTGAAAGAGTTACCTGTAGCTGAAGAACCTCTTCTCAATATTATCTACTTATCTCTCTCTAGGCTATGTCCCAAGATCCTTCAAGCTGGCCCTTATTAAGCCTCTCCTAAAGAAACCAAAACTAGATCCAAATGAACTGGCAAACCACAGGCCCATTTCAGATATCCCATTTATGTCTAAAATGTTAGAAAAAGTCATATACACTCAACTGTGCTTCTTCTTACAGAGAAATGATGTTTATGAGAAGTTTTAATTAGGTTTTAGGCACATCATAGCACAGAAACTACACTCGTCAATATTAAAAATGTACTTCTAGCTTCTGTCTAATGCTGCATTAAACTAGTATACTTGATCCTAGTGCTGCATTTGACACTATAGATCATGACATACTTTTAGATTGATTACAAAATTGCATTGGTATTTAGGGGCAGGCATTACAGTGGTTTAGATCTTACCTATCTGACAGTTACTATTTTGTTCATTCAAAAGGGGAATTATCATTAACACCAGGGAACTATAGATCTGTTTTGGGCCCTCTGCTATTCTCAATATGCATGCCTCCCCTTGGCAGTATTATTAGAAAACATGGGATCAATTTCCACTGTTATGGTAATGATAATTATATATCTCATCAAGGCCAGATTAAGTTTCAAACTTGTCCAAATGGACAGTGTGTTAAAGATATTAAGTATTGGATGACCAGTAGTTTTCTCTTAAATTAAAATAAAACAGAAATTTAAATTATTGGACCAAAAACCTGTAAACAGAAGCTTCTTTGGTGCCATTTTCAAATAGAAGGATGTACTATTGCCACAGCCAACACAGTCAGACATTTAGTCGTTTTACTAGACAGCAGTTTGTCTTGAAAATCATATCTCAAATGACTCAAAAACAGCCTTCATTCTCATTAGGTACGTCACTTAGCTGCAGAACACTTTGAGCTAGTTCATGCATTTATCCATTTATCATGCATTTATCCAAAATGCAGCAGCTAGAGTCCTTACCAGATTCAGAAAATACAATCATATAACCCCTTTTTATCATCTCTAGACTTAGAGATGAACAGGTTAACTGTATATTTAACTAAACTTCTATTACACTACAAGCCAATGCACTCTTTCACAAAAGATCACAAAACTTTGGGCTTCTGGTAGTACCTCACAAACTTCACTTCAGGAGGTATGGATACAAATAAATGTAAATTAATTTGTTATTTTGACCTACATTGTGGAGGACAAAATTGTACGTTAAAAAACCTTCTTAAAGTTACCTTTTGGTACATTGTAAGGACATAATAAACATACAAAACAATGTCTTAATGAAAGCGTTTGGAAGAATATTAGCAAACAATAATCACAGTACAAAAACAATAGACATCAATGAAATGTCTTTCTAATGCTATTAATAACAAATGTGTATGTGTGTGTGTGTGGTCTTGGTATTCACTACATTATTGGGACCAAATATTCCCTCAAGTATAGTAATACCAGTATATTTTGACCTTGTGTGGACATTTTCAGGTCCCCATGAGGAAACAAGCTTATAAATTATAGACAATGTTCATTTTTGAAAATCTAAAATGGCAGAGTTTTTGGTGAAGGTAGGTTTATGGGTAAGATTAGTAACAGGGGATAAAATATACAGTTTGTACATTATAAAAAACAATAAATTTATGGAATGTGCCGATAAAACCCAAAAACCCAACATATGTGTCAGTATGTGTGTACCTTTCCTTCTTGCCGGTTATAAGATACTCCTGTGAAGATGAAAAGGTAGACAAGATAAACGATGAAGTTAAAGAAGAAAATCCGTTGACCATATCTGTCCCACTTTTCTTCAAGCAGTTTATTAAGTGGCTCAATATGAAGCATCTCAAGACGGTTCTGAAATGAGATAAAGTAAAAATATAACTATGCATTTTAGATTTTATGCTTTTTAGTGTAATGAAAGTTTCAGATTAGCTTTCAGATTTTCAGACACAGTAATTTGTCCCCTTACAGGAATCTCACTGCCATAAACAACTATCTCCAGAACAGAGTTCTTCTCAAAGCTGTCCAGAGAGTCAAGATCATAGAGTGAGGAGCACACGGGACCATATGCCCACTCTGTGATCTTCCGAGACAACTGTCTGCAGTCTTTTAACTCCCGCTGCACCATGTGCTTAAACAGCTGGTGAACAAAAGAAAATTATCAGATTGTTTGAATACGTTTAAATAACATTATCATGCAATCATGCAAGCAATTATATGAACTGAATTGATTTGGCTTTGTTAAATTCATTACTTCCAACAGAATCTGCTATAATTCTGAACAAGCGCAACGTATACAGACAAACAAAACTGTTACCATGGGGAAAAAAAGATTGCAACTATATCACTGTTACTCAGACACTGGGGTCTGATGTTGTTTTTGTATGATCACTATGAAAATAACGTCTGAAGTCATGTGAGGAGTCCGCTACCCAAAATCAGGAATTTCGAAAAACAGAACAGAGAACTAACTGTATTTTTACAGACAAAGCACAAATGAGTCACTGCTTCAGACAGATTCTGGTGTCAAACATAAATCTATATTTTGCAAAATGTGGTAAAAATGTATATTCTGGAACATTTTTTAAATCAGTAAAAGGTTTTCCAGGTAAATTACAAATGATATTGTTTTGTTTGTTTGCTTATTATACAACGATAAGCCCTTACCCCAAATTTCCCTGTCTTGGCTGCTAGTTTGATAGGCGTGAGACCCTCATTGTTTTCAATTTCCTCCAGTTTTATCTTAGGGTGGAGTTGAGCAGCTTTGATCAAGATGTGATCATACATGGCAATGACAAACTCAGTGTTCTCAATGCTGTTATCTGCTACGACTACTAGGGCATGAAGCACCATGTTTCCATGAGAATCCCTCTTCCTGACATCCACTGGCTGGTATTGGTTTTCCATCAAGAAATCCACAATGTCTGACTGATTAGTGCAAGCAGCCAGTGACAACGGCAACTCACCTTTGCAAAGGTGCAAAATACACAAAAATCAAAATTCCAATAAACACTAGAGAGTTTATAATGAATAACATGATAATTACATTAGAGTCTGATGATGTGCTATTGGTTTAAATTACCAACATCCCTGTTAACAGCTTACATTAGCGTAATTAGGCTAACAATAACATGCTAACAAAAGAACCTACCAAAATAAAAGCACATCTCTTCACTGGGTTGAAAGAATTTCCCATCAGCTTTAGCGTGGACATCAGCTTCTTTCATAACCAGCATCTGCACAAACTTGTAACTCCTCCTTTCAATGGCAACATGGAGAGCAGTCTGACCTGTGTCAAGGAGATTGTTCTTTAACATTGCATGGATGGGTTTGTTAGCATGTTAAATATAATCAACATGCTGTTGATTCATTAAATAATTACCAGCGTTTTAGCTAATATAAATCCGAAGCTATTAATCCGATGTGAAATGTATCCACAGGCTAACCTTTGTAATAACTGTCCGTATATGCAGAATTGACAAAATCCTTCAAATCTCCAATTTTCTCAGCAATGTCAAGCAGATACTCAATGGTGTCATTCTCACCACTCCTCAGGTTTAAAAGAGCTTTCAGCAAGGCTGTTTTTCCATTGGATTTATCTAAAGAAGATATATAAACCAGCTGGGTTAAATATTAGTCTCCTCTGTGAATTCTTTATATTTGGTCTAGAAATATATTTACATTGAGAGTCGGAAAGACGTTTCGAGTTTTGGTGCAGGTACTCATGTAAACCCTGCAGTTTGGAGACGTTGCCACTGGAAACAGCCTCAAATAGTTTCTTGATAGTAAACCTGTCACTGTCTTGCTTAGGTGCTTCCTCTTTTACATTTCTGATTCCCCTGTGTGCAGAATTAAATGTTTAATGTCAGAAACAATTCTCACAGGATCCTCTGACAGCATGCTGACACACCAGTTTGTGTGGTTTCATATAGGGGAGAGCAGGATAATTGCTACTATCAATAAATGCGTGCTAAGTGGCTCACAGTGACCATGTGCATACAGAATGCAATCCTCTACCTCGTCTCACAATTAAAAACGGTTTCAGTAATAAGTCAACAAGGATATTAAAATGATATTAACATGTTAGATTTATTTAGCAACATTTGTTAAAGGTTTAGGCAAAGTTTTTTTCTGAATAAATTACAAACGGTAGCAATTCAAACAGTGTTTTAATTATAAAAATTGTTAGACTCACTTGTCAAAGTTCAAGTTGAATTTAATTTGGGGTGTGGATTCCACCATGTCTTCCTGGTAATTGGAGTCCATGGGCATCTTATCCTTACCAGGCCCTTTCTTCACCTGTTTGCCTTTTGACCTCTCCTCATCTGGCGTGTCATCCGCCTCCAGCCTGAAGGATGTGGCGCTGCTGTCTTTTGATTTACTCATAGTGATGTCTTTGTAATCTCACACCTGCTGTTAAACCTGTAAAAAGATGCAGAAAGTGCGAGACTGATTCGTCGATGTAATTTCATGTAATATTAGTTTTACATTTCAGTTATGTTGGAGAAGCTTTTGTCCAAAGACTATGGACAACAGCTTTAAGCAACTGAATCTACATTTAAAAAGAGTGAATAACTTTTAGGTGTATATTACACAACACAGCAATCAAACAATTTCAGAAAATTATAAATTAAAAAGGGGCACTGTCCTTATGTTAGTACATGTTGTAAAGATTCAAAGCAATATTTTGATGGGTTTGTGTGGCCAGCATGTTCCAATTATACTTTTAGATTAATGAGGCCTTCTAACATTAGCTGGCATTAAGATCAGCAGTAAGATTAAACAAGAACGTATAACACAAGAAAACAAGAACTAAACAAGAATAAAATAGGCCAAAACATGGTTGTGATTATAAATCTAGCTATTAACATAACAATATTAAATGTGTGAACACATTAGGCCTACATTCAAGGAAAGACATATTCAAAACAGAACAGATACAAGTACAAAGGCAAATTCACAATAAAACATGATTGACAAACTATTGCAAAATTACATTTGGTTCATATTTTAAAGTGTCCATATCTCTGAGTGAGTCAGCAAAGATTATGGGAAACTCTAATAGACCTAACTAAATTATTGATATCTCTTCTTGCTGTTATGTGGTATATGATACCATCCAGGCAATGGATCATGATTGTCCAATCAAGACAACCTTCTCGGACCACATGCATGGAATTTTGTAGGATATTAAACTTAGACTTATTAGACTTTCTGTAAATAAGGTCATATACTATTACAGTAAGAAGGACAGTGAGTGGAAACAGACACTAAACCTGTATTACACAGACAACATAACACTGTCTCAAGTTAATCATATGAGATCAAAAGCTCACAAGATTTATGGCTGGTGTTTCAAGAGAAGCT
>JAZGTJ010003212.1:0-15427 GCA_036877575.1 Botia almorhae
TATCTTTTCTTAAAAATCTGATGTGCTTGAGTACAAACATCTCTTAGACTTGAAACGGGTCTCTACTCTTATCTAGGGAATTTCATGGAAACATTAAGGGGTGCGTTCTTTTGATTTAGACAGAGTAAGTTACCACTCAGCACATCCTAGCATTGTGGCTGTTTTGAACCCCCATTTTTTTTACAAAATGTTAATTTTTGGTACTTTATGTTCCTGTATTCATTTACCTCTTTACACAAGCCACCTGAAAATATCTGATATTATGGATTTCTGCACAAAGCTGACACTGCACTTCACTATCAGACACTTCTGGTAAAATGCCACAGTTCTGTTTCCTGTAGAATGTTTGAAAGTGTGTGTGTGTGAGAGAGTGTGTGTGTGTTCCTCTATAATGGAGGCAAAAAAAGGCCTTTCTCTTATCAGCGAAGTCTCTTCTCATCCATCATGGCTGCCTTTTGCTCTCTATGCATGAGTGTGTGTCCGTGTGCGAGTGTGCGTGTATGTGTGCTTATGAATAACGACCAGGGTGATGTTCCTAGACTTTGTTGAATGAAGATTCTACATCCAGAAGGCAGGGAGGGACACGAGAAGACAACCAGAGAACAAACGACACCATGCGCTTTCCTGTTTCCACCATTTCCAGTGCTGGATTTAGCCAGATTTACGACTCAACTGAAAAGGCCATTTTCCAGAAGCCACTGTTCCCAAATATAACACTAGATTCCCCAGGCTGCTCGTTGAATCGTCTTTACCAATTATTTCATTTGCAGTTTTGTAAAAAGCAGTATAAAGCTTCCGTTTTGCATCATACTTCAGTCATGATAAATATAATTACGTGTTATACGTAATAATTGTTACACACTCGCCTGCATTTTCATTACTTTTGTAAAAATGACATATTACAAAATATTTTAAAATACTGGACAATTAAGTAATGCGTGTGTATTTTCTTTTTTATTTCGCCATATTTAAAAGACTTTTTAAAAAATAACCAACCATTTTCCCTTTAAATCATTGCAGAAAATTTAACAAACGTATGCAGGTTCAGCGTGAACCTAGATACAAATTAGCTTATGCGTTATTTTCCGTTATACAGAGACCCAAAAGCAACATAACTGTGACAAATTACATTCGTGACAAAATAGACACAGACGTAGACTTTGGTCAATCAGACATGATTAAACGGAACTGTTGAAAATCAATGTATTTGTTTGTAGATATTACTGCAGACACCATTAGCTTCAAACAGGCCTGGCGAGGTCCCGCTTAGGCAGTGCCACTCCATTGCCAGATGCCAGCGTGCCAGGAACAGTTGGCATGTCATGTGGTATAATGAAGCGAGTAGGAGGAGAAATACAATGGCAAGAGATGATAAATAATTTACCTGGCTGGTCCAGGCAGCTGTGTAACTGGCTGGTTTAAAATGTATGGTGTTGGAGGAGGGCAGCTGGCTGAGCCTTCAGGTGTATTTTTATGCGAGAGATGGGAAGAATGTGTTTCTGCTAGCTGATCGACCGTAGAGTCTCTCACAAGCCCTCTAGGGTACGTGATCACTGATCTAGAAGATGAGGAGTTCTGATTGGACTGTTAGACAGAAATATACAGATTTCTACTGATCTACTGTTTCTCTGTTGAGCCTTCAGGTTCTGTATGTAGTCTGTATTGATTGCATTTACATTTATTTATTTGTGAGTATAGAAAATCAGTAGTATTGATACCAATGACACCATCAATACTGATAGAAGCATATTTAATCCCAGGAAACAATGCCCCTGAGGATTATTTCCAGGGGGCAAATATTGCTGCTTAATAAAAGGTCTGACACTGATGCTTGTGTGTGTATATATATTATATATATATTAACTATATCTTTAAAATTCATTAAAAGTCTACAAATGTATCGCCATACATTTCTCTCTAAGTTTTGATTAATAAGCTAAGTAGACCTTTACACTTTTCATTTTCAGCATATTTTAACCTCCCTGTCTTCCACTTGATCAGTCTCTTTCCATACTATAGTAGTCCAACAGTGTTTTCACCTTACGGCCCTCTAGATTCAACAACCACACGCACATGCAGAAACTTCTAGATGTACTTTTATTGCAGAGATTTGCATCCGTTCGTTAACAATACAAATGTATTTTTATGCCATGCGCTCTCTGCGAACAAACGCGGGCAGATTGCATCTGCAGGAGATAGATGGTGTTATGGTGAAACGGCAGGAGTCGTGCTGAAGGCGGCGAGAGGAACTCTCTTTTGGTCATGTTGAAACCAGATGTTGAGAGATGTTTCCTCTCGGTCACATGGGCCCCTCTGGTGCGGCGCTTACATAAATGTCAGCTGTACAGTAGCCAGTGCGGACGGGAGAGCAGGAGTGGAGGCCCAGCTGCTCGCTCTGGGAACACAAAGTGTGCAGCAGGGTCAGTGCTACCCTCCACCACTACTGTCTGTTATTTGCCTGCTTTCTCTCTCTCTTGCGTGAGACAAGAGCGAGAGATGCAGACGGTGACTGGTTGCGGGAATCTCATCTTGCCATTGTGTTGTCGACCCGTGCACTGCAGTAAATGCGGCGGACTTGGTCAGGCAGAACGCATTCTTTTGTGCAAGAATAAAGTGACAGGTGCTTGAGATACGTTTTTTAAGCGTTCCACGGGATGATAAAAAACGTTACGTGGTCACAACATTTAAATACATCCATTTAGTCTGTGGCTACCTGGAAAAACTATTGAAAAGCAGCACAGTGGGATGCAAAAACGAGTTGTATTAAAATTGTTTATGCGAATGGTATTCTTTTTAATGTTTAATATAATAAAAACATAAATTCAGGGTCCAAACCTCTCACTGGTGTTGTATTATCAGAACTGTTGTTCTGGCTACCATGGTTACAAAATAGGTGTGGGGTGGGCTTTACTGATAGGGGCCAATCGGGTAGCAGCATTGCTAGTGTATGAACCAATCAGAAGCAGGGAAGTCAAAACAAACTGCAAAATGGGCGGTTATCAACAGAATTTTATTTGAACTAAAGAGGCAGATGTTTTTGCCACTTTTTCTCTGCAGCCCAATTCTGTGCTTCTCATTTTATTTATCTCATTATTATGTCTGCTAGGGTGACTCCTACACCGCTAATGAAACGCTAGCAGCAGTAATGGTGTATATATCTTTATGCCGCAGTGGCGTAATGGCCTGCGTCCTGGAGATTACAGCACTCAGGGCGCTGTTTTATTCGGCCTCAGCGCTCAGTAATGCGTTTGTGCGTGGTAGGCATTCCTATACAGATCTTTAATGTGAGAGCTTTTTGTCCAGCCGAGAGATTTATTCACAGCCATGTGTAATGTCATTTCATGTTGAAACACCCACCCAGTGTTCAAATGAAAGGGGCATTGATGTTCATCTTAATCTGATATACTTTAATACCACAGCATCAAAATTACTCGACTGTAAGGGCCCATAAGAGGAGGGAGGTGCACCGTGACCTGAACCCAAAACAAAGACGTGGTTTGTTTTCGAGCCATTTTTTTATTACACAACAATTTTTTATGTCTCTTTTTCCCCTTTGTGATTCAAATCTCATATCACTCGGAAACCTGAGCTGTAAAACGGCTCATTCATCTCTCACTTCATGACAGAATGATACAGTAATAGATTACAGTTGCAAATCTATCCCGGTATATTTCCAAGAATTAATTGTCAAGTGTTTCGCTGGTACTTGCACGAATGTGGCGTTCATATGCGTGCGTGCGCCGGTTGCGCTTTGGCTTTTTGTTCGTTTTTGCATGAGCAGTTTTTCAAGTAGAGAGGACTGAGTCATGGAGAACTCATACAAGGGAAAAACGAGGGCATATCAGGAGAAAGAAAGAGCACAAGTAGAGCCATACACATACACACTCCTTTTAAAGCACACACTGTCCCTTGCGCATAGTCAGGAGCTGTACAAGGTGATATTCTGTCATTTGTGTATGAGAGTGAATGTGTATGTGAGTGTGTGCACACATGCACTCGCTATTTCTTACTTTTGAGGAGAACAAAATCAGCCCGGGGACACTTGATAAATTAGGATATCCGTTTGAATACATTTTGTCTTTCCACATCTTTTCCTCCATCTGTGATCAGACGTCTGCAGTTGTCTTTTCCGAATATCCTGTTCCACACATGCTGTAGATACACGCTAAATATGATTGACACAACTTCTGCTATCTGTTCATTTCAAATACTATTAAAAAAAAATTCATAGAAAACTGTTTTGTAAAGTAGATTTTGTCTGTCTGTTTCTGTTTCAGGATTTTCGTAAACAGATAGCTCCTTTGCTGAAGGGCTTCCAAGCAGAGGTGAGTTCTGTTCCTAAATCTTTTTATATCTTATGTCCCACTTGTATTTATGACCTAACACTCTTAAAAATGAAGGTTCGAATTAGATCCATAAAATGTTTTACAACCCGGTGTCATTGGACCTTTTTAGTTCTACACAGAACTTTTTATTCTTCTATAGATTTGTACTGGTGCTTTAAAGACACCCAAAAAAAACATTGATAGGAACCAGATCCTTTATTGTGCCTTTAAGAGCTCTCTAAGGAACCATACAGTCAACGTCCAGATAAATCAACTTACTGTGCAGTGCATCATGTTATTTAATTTTTTTCCACAAGTAAGTAAAAATAGAGGTGAATTATAAATATTTAAACTGTTTGGTTTGTGCAGATGTTACCATTTTATTGCCATGACTCCAGGTGCTGTGCTTAAAAAACTGGCAATTTATTTCCATTTGCTTGTTAATGTTTTCCTGTTTACAATTTGAGTCTATCGTAAAAACATGTTTTCTTATATCATTTTAATTGGCAGTTGTTTTTTCCTATGTGTTTAACATTGTTTTTCTTTCAGTTAGTCTTTTGAAATGTTTTGAAATGAGCATGTTATGATCAGATTCATGCACTGCAGTCCATCAGTTCCGTTTTACACGAAACAACCACGAAACAACCAGAAACATTTTCCAGGATTTGATGAGTTGCCCTATAGTATAGGCCAGATCCTCTATAGTATAACCTACTCATTCGGGGTCCACCTTTACCACAGTATACTGTAGTACTAATACAGGTAAAATGCAATGATGGTTGGATGAGGTGAGAGGAAAGAGGAAAAACCAGGCAATGGATTTGAATCAGATCGTTCAGCATGACAGTGCGGATCAGCTAGCAGTCAGCGAGCCCTGCTGCTAAACTACACCCTCCTTACAGCTTTACCCACAGCCACTATGACACCAATTAATCTAACAACATTCCTGCTAAGGGAAGGGCAGAGTATGGCTGTACACACTGATGTAGCCTAAGATGGCCATCTCTGCTCTGATTATAGTCTCTATACGCTGAAACAGCGCTGTGTTTCAAAACAGTGCTTATTATGGGATGGTCTGTTTTCTTGTTATTTTTTGACATCTGTTTCTGTACCACAGATCCCCTTAAAAACCTCTATAGTTTGTGAGCATCTAATCAGATCAGACAGTTTTGATGTGTTCTCACTGTTTGCTGTCGCCCTGTTTTATTTTCATCCGTCAAACGGGAGTGAAATCTTAATGATGTTTACGCTCTGGGGTGCCAGGTAAGTCTGTTTATTCTGAGCTGAGCCAGAATGATGGACTTCCGATTTCACCTTTCCAAAGATAAACCTTGTTTTAAATCTGGTTCACCATTTATTTTTATAAGTAAACAAGTATTTCTTCTAAAAGGGTGCAGTATTATATACAGCAGCTTTAAAGCTCTGTATTGATGTGTGAAAAAGTTAAGTGACTTAATGAAAACCCTCAGTTTTAAGCCCGTTTTAAGCCTGTTAAACATACTACAGGAAGATTGGTGTGAATGATTACAAAAACATGCTTTGATATCTTTCGAATGACAGCTTGCTGTCCTGAATCAGTTTTTAATTTTAACCACATCATAGTTTAAATATATTTGCCAACACATTTCAGAATTGTTTGAAATGATGATGTGAAGCAAGAATTTTTTTAGATATTTTTATTGGTGAATAAAGTCACAGACTTTGACGTCTCTGCTCTGTGGCCATTGCTGATAGTTCAGAACTGGGACATGGTGCTGTGTTTCAAAAGTAATGTGGAATACGACCAGCCAGATATTCAGATGCTCACTGTAGCACAGAGTCTGTAAATATCATTATAATAGAAGGACTTTCACATTTAATTTTGTGCGCTGAGTACTTAAAATCATTCTTTAGGTTAATTGTCAAAGGGCTATTTTAGTCCTATGCAGGCTATATTTTGCAAAAGCAGTCAAGCTTAATGTTCCTTGGTAATTCAGTCAATTAGTCGTACCGTGACATGATTTCAAACTGTGTTTGATTAGGTTTGATTATGTTGCCCTGAATAACTTAGTAAATGCTGTAAATGTTTCTTCATCTCTTAGTTACCTGCCAACTGAAGTATGTGAACTACGAAGTGTTTCCTGCATTCTGTGCTGTATTACTAATAATGTTAAATTATCTCTGAAAAGATATTCATAAACTCTTAAATTGCTGTGCCTTAAAACAATAGCCCTTTCACGCGATTGTATTTGTGGTCTGTAAGGTATTTAACTGCCAGATTCTGCCAAATACGTTAAAACTAACCTCTTTGGCCCTTTGTATATTGTGCAGGCCTGCCTCCACAAGACCTGGCCCAGCCAGTAATGATTTCAGCTCAACCTGGCAACCACCCCAGCTTCTTTTAAAGGGGCTACAGTACTGTGGCAGTACCGTGCAAATAGAAATATGGTGTTATGATGTATGCAGTTTCAAATAATATTGATTAGCTGTTTCAGGTGTGGTTGGGCCCTGAAAATGACAACAGATTCAGTTCTGATAGAGAGAACTTTGTAATGGTGTATATTGAGGATAAATAATGAAGACATTGCTAAATGTATGGTCGTTTTTTTGCAAAACATTTGATGTTTGTTAGGTTTAAAAAACATGGTATAAAAATGGTGGGTGTACTGTTTAAACTTAAGATAAACCTTTATGGACACATTTTAGTTTTTATACTTTGTGATACTCTTTATACTCTTTTGGAGCACTTGTGTGACCTGAGGAAAACTGACTTCCACTCAAAATGACCTTGAGACTAGTTTGTCTACCATCACCTGTTTGATCATGTCTTTAAAGTGTCACTTCAGTGTCTAAAATGTTTCCCAGTACGTTTTGGAGCTGGCGTAGGTGAACATTTTCTTTTCATTTCTCCTCAAAAGCATCTTTGGTATCCGTGTGTATTTCCGGATGTGCTGCGTTTGATGGCCTTCAGCAGCACCTTGCGTTAAGAGGCTGTTGAGGGCCTCAAAGCCCGGCGTGATGCAGCTCTTCTGTGCTGGATGTAACTTTGATGAAGTGAAGGCTATGAGTGGTGGCTCTCTGTTCTCCTCTCCTGAGCCAGTCGTGCTGTCTAACTGCTCCATTATAGCTCATTGTGGTTTCAGAGCTGTGTTCTTCAGGACCGGCCTGTTATTAATGGAGGTGGTCGCTCTACTTCAAATCACCGCTTGGTTAAAAATAAATCCCCGTCCCACCACTCTAACAGCATAATCGTTTCGAACCCACTATTATTTTTGTTGTGAAATATTCTCTTTATTGACAGTGTTGGAGGAGGGGCAGCGAGGGACAAAAACAGTCTGGCTGCTCTGACTGGAGCTGTTCTTTATTTGGGCATTTTTCTTAGACGTCAGCTATTTGACGATAATTGGCGGTAGGGATGGACTACTTGTGTTTTTGTCTTGTCAGTCTGACCTGCCATTAAATCTTAAAATAGACAAAAAGACTTAAATTTTACAGCACTAACATTCAACAGAAAAGGTGGAGTGCGTGCGCATGTATAATTCATAACGGCAGATGAGCCAATGAGAGAATACAGCAGTTTTTGTAATGGTTGAATGCTTTTTCTGTTTAATTTTGATCTTTTTCTGCAACGGTGGGTTTGTTAAAATAGCACATTGGAGTCAGAGCGACGCGGATCTCTCTGGTCCTTGCCACATGCGGTGCTTCGGGTTCGAGAGAGTGAGCGCCTCCTCTTTTCCTGTCAGGAAATGAGAGTACAATAGGGAGCTGTACATAGCACGCGGCTGGGGCCCTGTTTGGGGTTGCAAACGCATATGTGTGTGTAAATCAGAGGGGGGTTGAGGGTTACTGTACGTCAATGTAAAACTCTTTACATTAAAGTACAGTAAGTTCTCCCATTTTTTACCTCATCCCAAAGACATGAGACCACATGTTGCTGATGTTTTGAGAAGACTAGATATATGGTAACCTGCAAATGTTTCCTTAGCGATCCTTAAAGAAATAATTCACCCAAATATGACAATTTGGCCATCATGTACTTACACTCATGTAGTTCCAAGCCAGCATGACTTTTTATCTGTGCTGGAACATCTGGAGAAATTTTGAAGAATTGTACTGGTTGCTCTTGTGCATACACTGAATTAGAGGTAAAACCATGTTTCATGAACAATATTGACATCTTAGCTCTTCTAGGTGTATTAATAAGATTTTATAAAAAAAAAGAAAATTGAAATTACATAAGAAATTGTTTATTGGAGTCAAATTTGTAGTGAATCTATGTGATGTAGCTCACCAGACTAGTGTGAATAATTTGTTATGAATCTGACTTTTCTGGTTCTCACTGATTAAGTGTAGTAGTCGCATCAGCTCACTGGAGGAGATTATCAGCCAATGAAAACAATTTCAGTCTGTTGCTCTGTTCCTTACAAAGAGATATGTCATGACTTGAGAAGAATAAGAACATAGTGCAGTCTTATGGTTTAAATTCATAATGCATTTATGGTACTTTTATGTCCTTTTTCTCCCCTTATATTGAATTTGCATGGAAATAAAAAACCAGTAGAATCCTTAATGTTTCCATTTATATTGTATGAATAAAAGTCATACAGGTTTACAATGACATAAAGGTAAATAATAAACTCTTAACTTTGTCAGATCCTCTCAGAGCTTTTTTGTACTGACTTACTGTACGAGAAAACTATTCAGATTTCTAACACAGTATTTTCAGTCTTCTTGTGTCTTTTGAAGTCCAGGAAAAAAACTCATTTAGCTTCTTATCTCAAGCTTCATTTTGATAATGAATACACGTCATTACAAAGTGGAAAATTCAACATTCTGAGGAAAAAAAGAGAGAAGTAAGTTGACCCGCCAGGAAAGATCTCTGTAAGGAGAGCTAATCACTTTGGCAGTCGTTTACAGAGTGCTGTAGAAGTTCTACAAATTTGGTAGTCAGTATTGATTTGACGTAATTGTGCGCTAATTTTAGCTGGCCGGAGTCTGTCGAGTCTCAACATGGCCGAGTGCTGAGGAGAGAGTAAGTTTGGAGTGGAGCTGGCAGCAAAGATAAATTAGTTTGGATCAAATGATAGACCCATATGCCTAAAGCTTGATGAATCAGGGAACATTAAACCATGCTGCTAAGTCTATGCATGCAGACAAACAAGTTAAGCTCTCCTATGTGTACTGTGAGAGACCTTAACCCTTATGTTGTGAGTCTGTTTCGCAAAGGTTATCAGCTTTTGTGGTTCCATCCCATATTGATGTGAATCTGGTTGCCTGTTTGGTAGCCCATTCCAAGCATATACACATAATAAGAGCAAAGCCATGCTGCAGTAGTTAGCGCTTATGCTTACGCTTATGCTACACGTTAAGCCTTGATGTGCATATGGGTAATTTAGGTTTGAGTTCAGACTGCAACTTGTACCAGTCCCCTCCCCCAAACAATTTCCCTCAGCTCTCCATTCTGTTTTATCCGAGGTATAAAGTAAAAAGGAAACAGAAATAAGAGAAACACAGGGGTCAGATATCTTCAGCTTTGAGGGAAGATCTTCTGTTTGAGGTTGATGCAGGTCAGTGAAACTAATTTTCCTTACCCGTTCCCAGTGCCACCACCACAGAAACGAGCTATTTATAGCCTTCCCCCCACACCCTTCCCAGTCTCTGACCGGGCTGGACCATAAGGGAATATCTGTTTAAACTAGCGTGCTTTTGATGCCACCAGATAGTCTGTGTGTTGTGTGGTTCAAAATAACAAATAGTGTTTGTCTATGTGTGTGTGTGTGAATCAAATATAAGGAGGCCGGGGTAAGTTGTCACACATTTCTTGAGTGACTGTTTCTCAGTGTAGCTTTATTTTTGAACTTTCTCAATAGGCACATGCCCCAAAGCCCTAGCTATAAAAAAACTGTTGAACATTTCCGCTGTTACTGCCCAGGAAACAGATACAGTTCACTGAACACGTGTTGCGCTATTGTGACAATATGGGCTAATAGTGAAACTTTTTTTTTACAGCTTTTACATCTTTTTTTTACAATTTTACAGCACCTAACGTTAACATTAAATAGCCAGTATGCTTTTCAGCAGTATCTGAACAGTAAAACTATTATGGGACACAAATCCGTTCATAAAAACAACGAAGTTAACACATATTTCATGATGTGAAATGTGAGATTGAGCTTCAAGCAGAATGAAAGAGAATAGCAGATAATCTAAGCTGAGCTGCAGCCGCATCCGCATGCATTACGCGCACATGCTTCTGGGCAGACTTACACTCTCTTAACCTCCTGGCGGTATTCTGTCTGGTTCAGAGCTCTGAAAGTTTAAAAACTGACATCGGTTTCTGCTGGATTTCAGGGGTAGACGTGGACCTGTGCCGAGAGAGAGAGAGAGAGAGAGAAAGAGAGAGAGAGGCAAGTTTAATTGCTCCATCTGCAAGAGGGCTGCAGAACTTGGCCCTGCCTGGGCTGATCCAGATGTTTTCCGGCAAGAAACATCTGAAAATGTTTAATTTCTTTCCCATAGGAGTGAAAAGTCTGTTACATGTTGGATATTTACAGTGGCAACTGCCCTGTTCCATCCATCAAGGCCTGAAGTCTCAGAGCTGCAGATTTACAGCTTTTATTTGATGTTCCGCTACTGGAAGACCAAACACACAACACTTGTGAACATGTAAACAACACAGGAGTTCAACATTTACTTAATAGATAAAAGTGATACTGTTGATTCATACCACATTGTTTTTGGGTATGGGTACTGCTGCTTTGGTGAGGCTTGTGCTGTTAGTTTTCAGGCCCTGAGTTCTGGAATTCTGAGAAAATGTTCCAGTTCCTGGTTTTTAGGATTTAGAAAAACCTTTTTATGCTCTACATTCTAGAATTTTGTGTAACCATGTTTGATGGTGCCTTCTAAAAGTTTGTAAAATCCTGTTTGACTCTGCATTCTAGAATTTAAGAAACCCTTCAAGGCTCTGCATTCTAGAATTTAAGAAACACTTCCTGGCTCTGCATTCTAGAGTTTAAGAAACACTTCCTGGCTCTGCATTCTAGAGTTTAAGAAACACTTCCTGGCTCTGCATTCTAGAATTTAAGAAACACTTCCTGGCTCTGCATTCTAGAGTTTTGAAATGTGTGCCTTTTAGAGCTTTCAGGCACAGTTCTGGAATTTTCCAATTCTCTGCACCAACCTATGAATGTAGAACTCAGGTTAAGTTAGGTGAAGATTCTCTTCTCTTTACCAGCTCCCAAATTCCTGTATACAGGCCATACTGATTTGGGTCCTTGTTTCCTGTCAAGTTTGACCCACTTTGTTAGATTTGGCCCAGATGGGCCAGACTGCATGCTGGTTCTACAGCACGCTGTCATCATCAGAGTTGCACTCGGGGGAAAGTGCTGTCATGGCATTTTATAATTTCTGTATGTGGTTCACCACACCCTGCTGAGGAGAATCACTGATGCCTCAATCCAAAACGTTTTATTTGCCTTTGGTTGTCAAATTAAAACCCTGATAAATGTCTGCAGCTCTTATGTTTCCTAGACGTTGTGATGTTACTGTACGTATATGCTGAAATTGCAGCAACAACAGGGTAGTCCTCGGTCAAATCATGACAGGAGGCCATTGGATGATATAATCTGCCCAGAATGACCACATCTGTGTGTTTTCAGATTAAAAGAGATCAGTGTCTTCATTAGAGCTGTGTATTATGTCCTCACTTTCTTTCTGTTTCTATTGTGTGTTGTGACAGGGTACACAACAATTCCAGCTGTCATACAGTGTCATCACCAGTAAGGGTCAATAGGATAATCTGGCAAAACAAAAAACCTGGAAGTCTTGTTTTGTAGTTCAACGATTCCTTGTTATCCTACATTATTAAAAGCAATGTTTTGTGTTACTATTGAAAGCAATGTTTCATATTGCGATAGATTTACAAGCCCTTTTGCTTGTTAATTGTCCTGTGTTGACATCATTCCTATAGAAACCGTAGGATATACTGAAAAACAACACACCCATGAACATGCTTGCAGGTAGTCTTTGCCTGAGACATCACACCCACAGATCAATGCACACTAAATGTCTGATGCATACTAAACAAAACAAACAGGATACTGAACAAAACAAACTATGATTGGTTGCTTTAGATGTCAGTCAAATGGTCTCTTGGGTCTTCCTTGGCCAATGAAAGTTGCCATGGAGTCTGAAAAGACTAGCTTGCAGGTGGCAACTCTAGGGGGCATCTGATTGGACAAAAATGTGTGCAGTGCAGGGTGAGTCATGAATTATGGTAGTTCCTTTTGTTCAGTTGTTGGAATGGCTTCACAGATGGCTTCACAGCTGTTAAAAATGGAGAAGCAAAATTGACTTATACTGATATCTGTTATGACAGCGATTGTGCACATGTAGGCAGATTGACAGTTTGCTTGAGTAAGTGGGCGGAGCCTTCAACCACTGTTACCACCATTCTGAATATCATCTATCTTCAGGAAATGATGAAGTGCAATGGGAGCCTTAACCCAGATACAGTATGTAATTTGCCCATACGTACCCGTCTGCGATGCTCTATATTAAGGCCAAAGTTCTTCTCATTATCAGAGTCCCTCATTACCTGTTTCTGTCATCTCATGCTCTTAGGGATTTGGATTTATACCTGATAATTACCTTCTATATAAAGCCAACCAGAAGCGACCCGAGCGTATACACCTAAAGCACGTCCCCAAAATGCCTCAAAATGCCAGCGCTTGAAAAATATCACACGTCAAAACATGAATGATTTACTATGTTTGAATATGAACAATTACGCCCTTTTATTTAGGTCAAATAGGTGGTAAATGATACACGTGTGTACAGTCAGTTAAGATCGACATGTTTTAAGTCATGTTTTAAAGAAGAAACTCCACACGGGCATCTTTAACAGACTTTTCTTAATACTTCTAATGTATGGAAATTTCAACGGACGGACACTAACGCAATTACCAGGCCCTGCGGTTAAAGAATCCCTTGCAAATCAGTTAATGTGTTTTTCTTGCTTTGTTTCAGATTGACGCCTTGAGTAAAAGAAGTAAGGAATCAGAGGCTGCTTTCCTCAGCGTGTACAAGAGATTAATCGATGTCCCAGGTATGTCTCGGCTTGCTCTGCGCTGGCCGCGCGCACACTCGCACATAGATACACTCGCACACACTGCTGTAGTGTTTGACTGAGGCGGGAATACTGTAAACACATCAGTCATATTTATGAGACCTGCGTCTCTAGTGTCTAAAACGCACACATGCGCACGCCGGCCCTTTTAATGACTTCTACGGCTTTAGAGACTCGCTCTGTTCCAAAGCCACACGCAGTGAGACGGGAAGGAAAGTCGGATTCTAATAAAATCCGGATTCATTGCCCCACAAACACCTTTTAATCTTCTGAATTGGCCGTGTGAGTGTGAGATAATGTCCCCTGGATCCTCAGTTTTTATATGGTAATGTTCAGACGTGCTGATCTATAATAAGTTAATGGTGCTGTATAGGTTCAAGTGACATCTAGAAAAATCTTTAGCTCGCCTGCTCGGTAGAGCTCTGTTCTAGAGCGTGCACTTTGTGGGTGCGGTCTTGCTGAGGATTGTGGGTAATGTATCAAACACGCGTTAAGTAGAAGTGCAAATGTGGAGTGCACTGGAGTGTGTGTGTGTGTTCATGGTGTGAGACATAAGAACCGACTTCTGGCTGAACTGGAGTTGAGTATCAGCTTGGGAGGCCTCCAGCCCCCTTCACAGATACACACAGAGGCTGGGTTTCAATTCACATACTGCTACTATGTGCTAAAAATGTGTCTCACTGTTAAAGGACAAATACACACTTTTGAGTGTCTAGTAAGACAGTTCAGAAGTACTGAGACATACAGTCATGTTATAAAATTGTGATACGAAAGACTTTTTGGTTGAGTTTACATGGAATTGTTAGCATCACAAATTCCTTAGCTTAAAAAAACATGCACACTTTGCAAATCCTTCGTAAATAGTGCAAAAGCCAGACAACTTTGACATACTGTTTTCAATGTATCATGATTTGAATGTGCTAATTCTAATCACACAAACTATTTAGGACAGATAGTATGTGATTTGGGATGCAGCCAAGAGATCTAGCTATGTAACCCCGCCCACAACAGCCGAGCGACAGGGAGGCAGACAGATAGTGCCGCCTGGGCCTGTTGGAGCAGGTTGGACCGTCTGCTTGCACAAGTACTTAGTATATCCCTAAATTACCACAACGCTGCGGTCTGGTGATACCGGGCCAACTCAATAGTGTGTTTGTGTGGAGGTATATTTGGCTACATATATATGTGTGTTTAAAGTGTGATTTGCATGTATTGGAGATTGTAAGTGTGTGTGTGTGTGTGTGTGTGTGTGTGTGTGTGTGTGTGTGTGTGTGTGTGCATACATACAGTTGCAGGATGTTTGCGTGGGAGGTCTAGTCTGGAAATGTCTGCGAATCTGTGAAATCTGGAGCTTGTCCAGTCCTGTCTACATGTCTGTAAATGTGATCACAGCTTGACAAATTATCTCTTGATAGTTACACTGGTACACTGTGTAGTTTTGAATGTGTGAGTGTTTGTGGTATTGTGTGTTATTACGAATGTTTTAAAGTGTTTCTAGCACACTTATGCCAACATGTTGCTTGTTTCCCAAGACTTTTCTCCTGATAGTATAAATACATTCTTCTGAATCTGAAATCTGATTGGACGAACCACATTTCAAGCTGCTGTAAATCATCATTTACATTTTAAATGAACATTCTAAGAATTTGTTTACAATATCAGCTATAGTTACTATAGTATATTACTTCACTGACTACGGTGAACTATATTATAAGTTTATATTATAAGTGAACTATAAGGGCAGAAGAATTGTTTATTGAGACTGCTTCATGTCATGCATAACAAAACCAGTCTACTGTGGTTACATAACTTGTAGACACGACCTCTAGTGGTTTTGTAGTTTTATTATAGTTATATTAATTTCTGCCTAAGACAAATGAAAGCCTGTCGACAATTTTGCATACATCTCCTTTCCTGCTTTAAACTGTATTATGAATACATAAGAAGTCATTGCTCTCTCTCTCTTTCTCTCTCTCTCTCTATATGAATTATATGT
>JAZGTJ010003212.1:15467-36780 GCA_036877575.1 Botia almorhae
TATATCAATATCGGCTATTGAAAAATCCACATAGATCAACTGCTACTCTAGATAAAGGCCTTTTTGACTCTAAAGGATCTAAACGTTTATGTTTGGGTTCTTTTTGTGCTTGCAGTACTGTGAATTAAATTGTGCCTGCTGTGTGTGTTGTGTTATACAGCAAAACACATCCTGATTAATGTGCCTGCTTAGATCTGATTGGTCATTTTGGGTCACATGACAGTCGCGTTTACATTCGAGTGGCACACGTAGCCACCCAACCAGTTGAACTGTCTTGGCACTTGCCACAGCTATAGAAGGGAACACATAACGACAGCATGTCATTCAGACTTCCTCTTGCAGTTTTTAGATATGACACTCTCACGCACTGTGCATCGCACATACACACCCATCAGTGTTTCCTGTACCTTAAGCTGTGAATGCTCAGAGAGGGAGGCACGTACCCAAAGCTGCGATCCCGTCTGTTGCTTGACATAGACAGAACATGCCTGTGAATAAGTTTTGCCACTTTCCACAAACACTGTGCAAAGCAGGGCCTGACACTCTGTGAGGCAAAAAATGGAAGTGCTTTTTTTGGTGGGTGAAAGGAAGTGCTTAACCTTGAGAAAGTGTTGAGTGTCAACTTCACAAGGTCAGATTGAATACTGTATGTGCGGTTTTATTTTCCGCTCATTTTATGTGAGGTTTGCAATTTTTTCAACCTTGTTAGCAAAATTGAGGATGTGTTTAAACCCTGATTTTAATCATTTTTAGCAAGTAAACATTAGATAACAATCACAATTAAATAGGCTAAGGCTATTAAAAAATTGTAAGTAAACCAGATGGAGTAACAGGGTTGTAAGTAACAGGTTTGCGGGGTTGTCCGTTATTTAGGGCTTGCTAATTTGGGACCAAATGTTGTAACGCATAAATGCGTTGCATTAATAAACTGATGTGGTACCAAATTGTAATATGCCATTTGTTTGTTTTTATTTTCGTTATTTTAGTTTTTGTCACATTTTGTCAAATTTCCTGGTTCGCTCTCTCTGTCTCTCTCTCTCTTGCTCTTTCCCATATTCCGCAGGGGCTAATAAAATAGTTTGATTACATAATTAACTTGGCTGTCTCATTAAGGAAAATCAACGGGAACGAGGCCATAATTAGTCATATAGCAATTAGCATGTGAGGGGGACAGTGATGGAACAGTGTGTGCATGTCAGAATGTCTCAGGCCTTCAGTGTGGAGGACTGGACCTGCTCCCACTCCACCATTTAACCTCACCTTCCATTTATAAAAGCAACAAATTCACACCCGGGACAAATATGAAGCGGAGTAACTTCCTTTACAACCTGCTAACCTGGTATTCTCGCTGCTCTCCATTTTTCTCTTGTTGGTGTTTGATTGAATTAATTGTTTTTATAAATTGACTGTTTTATTTGCTTAATTTAAATTGAATATATATGGAACTAACAATAAAAAGTTCCATCTTGTTGCCATGGTACATTAATAGTATGACAAGGTTATTATATCTAATAATTAACTTAATACTACAGTATCTAAGACCAATGTGGTACTAATATGGTTATACATCTTTTGTTTGATGTTTTAGAAACAGTGTGAAATCCAAATTGATTCAGATTTTTCTGCTGCATATTTTCTACTTATTTACTTTCATTACTTAAAATGTTTTTTAGTTTATAATCCTATTAAAATGTAATGATTTTTCCTGCCTATGTAAAGACTTTTTCTTTCTGCTGACAAGACTGGGTGGGCAGGGAGAAATAATATTATCCAATCATATCCTAGCCTACTTTGCACAACACGATCAGAAAAACTTGGTTATTTAAAGAATATCATTGTATTGCTGTGGTGTTTTTCGAAACAATTTGGGAGTGCCAAAACACCATTTCCAAAATCAAAATTGATGTTAATCATACATAATACATAATCATTTCTGTGTTATTTCAGCAGAGCAGAAATGTTGTGCAATACTGAGGTGCTGGAACTTAGTTTGCTTTTATTGGTTTGTTTTGGTTTGTTTTGTTTTTCTAGTTAACATTTTTAGCAGCGGTCGTCAGTCCACAAAAATGCAAAAACGCTTTTAGGCATTTCTCACAGAGACTGGCCCACACTGATCTTCATACAGTGATTGAATAAAACCTTTCACCTGCTCTCAGTGTGGTGTACACCTCATGTTCTGACCTCTGTGTGTGTGTGTGTTTGTAGATCCTGTCTCAGCTCTAGAGGCAGTGCAGCAGCTTCAGGTGACCGTCCGGAAGATGCACGACTTGGAAACAGAAAATCAGAGGCTTAAAGACACACTACAAGAGTACGAGCGTGACGTCGCAGAGGTTAAAAACCAAGGTAATTCCCTGTGACTTTTTAATGGTACTTTACATGATTGAGAAACAGAAATAATATCTGTTCTTTTTATCTTGTATTTTATATTTTTAAGGCAGCATGAAATCAGAATTTAGCCTTTTTGGTTACATTAAAGTTTTCTACACGCTGCCCATCAGGCAGAAGACCAGATAGTCCCACCCCAAAGTCATGCTATTGGTTGAGCCAGTGTGGCAGTGTGGGGTTTTTCGACGACACAGTTTTGATAGCATAACAGTGTAACAATGTGAACTTTTAGGGTTAGGAATAGTATTCTTATAGTTGTCTCTGCCTATCTGGGATAGGAAAAGCAATTTAAACATGGAACAAATTACACACCTCTCCCCTAAATATAATCGAAAAATTCATAATCTTTCATCAAAATCTAATAACTTTCTCAGTCTCTAAAAATATCTCAAATCCCGTTAGAGAAAATCAAGGCCCGCCCTACATTATATCCCACTAAATATTCAATTTCACTCAGAAACATTTCACATTACACAAGTTAAATGTCTTGCTATAGCCATTTCATGTTTCTTTTAAACGTTCACATTTTGTATAACAGGATTTATTTGTGCCTCGGAAATGAAATGAGCGGCGCGCATATGTCACGCTGGCAGGTCTCATAAGTGTACCCACGTACACCGGGCCTATTTTTGTTGAAATGAGCTGTAGTCATCTGGGCTCCATTTATGTCAAGCTGCTGTTTCAGCCAGACATGATTCCTAGTTTCTATTTTTTGTATAACGTACAAAAGGAGTTGTTCAGCGCCCTCGCAGTCTGTGGAATCCCCCTAATCGATACTTTTCTTCAATAACGGCAGTATTTTATTTGTCCCGCCCGTCTGGATACACCGCCACACGCGATCCCTCACACACACACACACACACACACAGGTGCGTTTCCGTCCGAGCGGTCCGCTAGGTAATCCCTCGTATTGGTACAGCTTGATCTTTCTCAGGTCAGTGATCCTCTAGTCTCTCAGTGTTTAAAGTCCAGTTTAGCATTTAAGGGTCTAAAAGGGCTCTTGTGGGAACGCAGCTCATTGATTATGTGTCAGCGCTGAAGTGCTGGAGTTTAAATCACCGCAGATGGCTGTGCAGGAAAGAAGGAAAGAGGGAAAAAACTCTAGCAGGGGTGTGTGTGTGTGTGTGTGTGTGTGTACAGGCATGTAAACATACACACACTGGTTTGTTTTTCTGTCGTGGTCGGGACTTTCCATTAACTTCTATTGTTCTTGTATTGATATGGTTATTTTTAATGCCTGACCTTTACCCTTGTAGGAACCTTTTTGAATGTTTAGATTTTCATGAACACATTATTTGGTGTGTTTTTTAAGTCATGGGGTACGTGGTATCAGGTTGAACCCTTCATGTGGGGACGTTTGGTCACACACATGCACGCACATGTACAAAAAATGCATATTCATACACATACAAAATGTACACACAAACCCCTACACTGTCTTTCTTTATCATGCCCTGATTGCCAGTATTAAAGGGTCTGTACATTTAAATGTAGGGGAATAAACCTCTCAGCTATCAACACTTTCTACTGTCTGTGTGTTGTCTCTTGCTCTCCCTTTCTCTCTTTCTGTCTTTTGCTTTCTCATCTTATTCTCTCTCTTTTATTCTTTCTCTCTGTCTCTCGCTCTCTCTCTTTGATGCAGAAGTCACTATTAAAGCACTTAAGGAGAAGCTGGAGCAGTATGAGCGTTCTCTGCAGGCCAAGAACACAGAAGAACCTGCTGATGAAAAGCAGGATGAGACAGAAGGAGAAGATGGAGGAGAGAGAGACAGCGAAGGCGAAAACCTTCCTAACAACTATGCAGACAAGAAGAGGTTAGCCTGGCCTGTGCACATTAGTTCAAATATACTGCACAAATCCCATAATGCATTAGTCATCTGTTCAGTACATACCTTTGACCGACTTAGGTATGAATTTAGGGAATCATTTTGGGTTATGACTAATAAATAATCTTCAAGATTGCATTTTTGGGCATCATATGTGCATCCAACCCACCTGCAGCGCTAGGTCGGCAGTTCACTAGGTTTTGAAACCGCCATAGTGCTTGCAAAATACCTCTATAGCTCTATATTTATCTATGTATCTTACCTGTCAGAGAAGTTTTACATTTATACAATATCACATTATCTAGATTTTCGTATCAATGTGCTGCTAGGTTAACAAGGCTATCCTTCCTGTTCCCATACATGTACATGTGCCATGAAGTTAAACAGTCTTCTCTGTTGTTTTGATCACAGTCAGCCACAGCAGATTCAGGACAGCAGGACAGATGACTCGGACCTAAAAACGCAGTCTTTACAAACAGGTTTGTGTTAGGATCCAATGCTTTCACCAGGCTGCATACACGATCAAGATCTGTGTAATGACAGAGGCCTTTCTAAAATGATATACGTGAGATTGACACAGTTTAATTCCTCAGCCCGTTTAACTCCTCCGCTGGCGTACGTTTCATTTGTTCTACAGCACTTGAAGCAACTCAGGCAGAACTCCACCAACTGAAGACAAAATATGATGAAGAATCTACAGCGAAGTGAGTAACTCATTTTCATTTTGATGTGACCCAGCAGGAGACAGTGAGGATTAGCGTTAAAACGGCTCAAATTCCCTCTCCTGTATTTCTTGAGCTGTCTGGCGCATCTTCGTCTCAACTTTCAGTCATTCGCTCTCAATTGCGTGCCTGTGCAGACGCGGGCAGACGTGCGCACACACCCCTTTGATCCACACCAAAACAGCTCGTAATCCCCCCACAGACAGGTTTGATTAGGGGGGAGTACACAGTGTGGTGAAATCACACCTTCATTCATGGAAAATTTGATATTCAATAGGCCTCGGTTTGAGACCTGCCCATGCAGCCTTAATGGCTACACATGATGGAATAATGCACAGTACGGCCCCTTATAACCCCTGTGGATGCATGGAGTGATTTGAGATTATCTGAGTATCCGGTAATGACGGGATTCGTACCGTCCAGTTACATTTTGTGGGTGGCAACTCAGCATGCGAGCACGCTGTAATGCGTGATTATGCAAATGCATTTTTTGTTTGCGCATGTTTGTTACGAACGTTTGTCCAAGCTAAATGTTGCACAAACAGATTAACAATATCATTTATGCAAAATGTTTTTAATAACTTTGAGGGAACTTTTAGAGAATGTTCTGACAACGTTCACTGTTAGCTGGGGTGTTTGGCCTCAAACTGGGTCAAGCATGTTTATATTTTTGTCTGCATATGTGTTTTTCTCTCAACTACCTGTCATGTGGTCAGGGTTAGGTGGCAATTTCCTTGTCTTGCTGTCAGCGTGGAATGCATCCTGTTGCAGAGCGAGCTCGCTGCGGGCTGTTTCGACGCAGCTCTGTGTTATAGGAGTGGCATAATTACACTACCTGTGATCACAACTAAACCCTGCAATGCAGGACCCAGCAATGCAGGACCCAGCAATACACCTTTAAAGTCAAAAGAACACACGTGTCTTTAGCGCAAACAAATCACAGCTGTGAGTGGCGGTTAAACCGGAAGGTCACACTGAGTTGTTGAGAGTAGTCTTAACGTGGATCTAAGAGATCGGTCTACATTTAAATATGACAGTTTACACACATACAAACACAAACAAGCTCTCTCACATACAGACATGTACAGAGAAACACATCTTGACCTTCTCTAATGTTGGCCTGCTTCCAATGCGGGTTCTCCAGGAAACTGTTACAAAGAATGTGGCAGGTAAAATGTTTCCACACCATTGGACGTCTCACCAGTTCCTCCTCTTGTCATTCCAGCTTTCCTTCATTAGCGTTATTTCGATCCTAACGCTACTGTTAAAAATGTTAAGTGGTCGTTTTCGCCTAGGAAGTGGCAATTGCAATGGTTTATGGTCTATGTGCATACAGTGGGATGCAGAAGTCTGAGACCACATTAAAAATATGGGATTTTAGATGGTATTTAAACCAGGAAATGGACAAACTTTAGGATTTTGAAACAAGCTAAAGAAAGAAAAGCTATGATGTGAATTGGAAACAATTTACACTGTTTGAATTTAAATTGCACTGTTTCTAGACCAATATAATGAAATTTGTGACATCAGCTGTTTTAATTTCTTTTCACAAAAGATCTATGTTAATGCTATGCTATGCAATTAAGCTAATATGTGTAAAATTATGCAATTTGTAATAAAAACAAAAAAATTGCTAATTAGTAAGTTAAAGAGGAAAATATAACAAACATTTTTATTAGTGGCCTCAGATTTCCACCACAATTATACCCTGACCGGTCACTTTATTAAAGACACCTTGCTAGTTCCAGGATGGACTTAACCTCAATAATTCGAGAGCATGTCTTTGTCTTTCCGTTGTTGTGATTGTGGATTACTGACTTAATGAGGTTACGTGATTCAGTGCATGTGCCTTTGGTGGGGGTGAAGGAATTCTCCACCCATCTGAGAGTGTTTACTGCCCTCAGCGTTTTAGATGCTCCAGTAGATCAGTTCATCCACACTGACGGTAGGTGGAGCTCAATGGGTCGGCTGCTGAGATGTTGGAGTGTTAAATAGATAAACAAGCATGAGAATGTGTCATGCTACACTGTGCGCTAGTTAATAGGCTAACAAGTAAGAAAGTGCCGGAGTGGGTAGTTGTTGTGTAGTTTTTGATGTGGGTCATTTGCTCGAGATGTCCTAGCATCACTCAGGAAACAGAGCAGTTGTGGATGCATAATCCATTCATTGGATCGATCATCGCCTTATATGGAGATGTTTTCTGGTGTGGTTATTGACTAAAAGAGCATGTGCTTTCTGTGTGTTTTAAAATCACCATAAAATCTATACTGACCCTATTTACTTTAATAGTAACCTTTGTGTTGTTCACTGCACTTTAAAAAAGTGAAAGAAATTTGACACTTTTGTGTATGTTGAATCTTGTTCCATTGGTTAGCCAAATTGGTAGTTCCGCCCCCAAACTCACCTCATTGGTTGAGCTAATGTTGCTGTGTCAGGCAGCTCGAAATTGTCAAACAAACAGCAATAATTTGATAAGCAGCATAGAAACGCAAAAAGTGTAAACGGATTTTATACGGATTGCTTGCTCTTCACATTAAACCGTGATAAGATAAGTGCATAATTTAAGAAAAACACTTCATCTTTAGGAAAACAAATTAAAACAAATCTATAAGTCAAATCCGGTTTTCCACAGTTCTTTTACCGTTCAGTTTTCTTTAGCTCATGAATCTAGTAACATCGTCCCTATTTTTGTCTCCTCATATCCTGTCCTGTGGTCTCCCCTCCCTTCCCCTCTCTCTCTCTCTCTCTCTCTCTCTCTTTCTCTCCCTCCATCTCTCTCTTTCAGTCTGAAGGAAGGATGGTATACGCTGTATAGAGAGAGAGGGTGTGTGTGTTTCTTGAGTTCAGGGTGAAAAGAGGAGCAGGGTTCAGCCGAGCGTAATAATGGAATGCTTCAATTCGCTTCACCGTTTGTATGCGACCTCTCTCTCTCCCTCTCTCTCCTCCCCTCCCCCACCTCTCCCCTCCCAGACATGTTCACGGTGGAATGTCCGCCTTTCTCACAGGCCCGCGAGGTGTCTGTCGTCCCGGCCATCTATCTTGTTCTCATCCTCTCTCACTCTCTCAGGGCTCTGTGTGGTGCTGAAATTTTAATCCGGTTCTTTTTGTTGTGTAGCTCAGACTCTCAGTCTTCCTTAGGACCTCTTTATTAATGTCCCGCCAGATACAGTAACTACAGCTGGCACAGACACGGACATCGGCCTCTACATGCCTGCACTAGCACAGGCCACACTCCCGGCATTACAAAAGCTATTACTGTTTTTGTAAATGCTGAGATCAATTTAAGAACAGTAGAGGCTATATTTGGAGTTATCTGGGGTATATTTCTGAATAACGTTTTTGCTTCACATTTTAAAGTGGTGGTCTTTTCCAGAAACATCGGTTATGCTTGTTGAAAGTATCTTCACATCGTGATAGCAATAAGTAAACTATGTGCACTAAGTAAAGTGCACTAAATATGTTTACTTTTATAAAAGGTGCAGGACCATAAAATGTTTGTCCAATCATTCGGACCAAATGTATTGATAGAATGTCCTACTTGCCTGTCAAACTATGTTTTTGCGTACTTCCATGCACTTTCGGAGGGTGCCTGACTTTGGAGAGCGCTCTGAATGGGGGGCGGGATCTTATGCTTTCAAAGCTAGCTTGTTATTGCTAGCCACTTTGAAATTGCTTAATACCTAATACCTACCTATTAATTTAAGGTATTTGTAATTTACTCTTGTGTACTGTAGGGTTTTTTATCCAGCATGTTCGTATTTAACTCGTAATATCTAAATGTTTGTGTTTAACAACATTTAGTATTTAAGCGTATTCGTTTTTTTAAAGCAGCATGTAAATATTTGCCTCGAAATGTTCGCTCGACGTTTGCGTAATTAACTCAAGATTTTCGCACTTAACGCAACATTTCTGTTGTAAACAGACCTCTAAAATAAGGCGAGTTTATTACCTCAGGCAGTTTTAGCAGTGTAGGTCTCAGGCTTGATTCTGTCATGCTGTGTGGCCTGTTGTGCTTGTTCCCAGCGTGGTTAAACTCTCTCTGGTTTCTCCCTGACTGAATTGGAAAGGAACAACATGCAATTAAAGTTGTTTCTCCTGCTCTGAAAGTGGCAGGTTTGGTTTTGCGCTGTGTCCTTTACGAGACAAATGGGCAGTAGATGGGGAGCTTACAGAAATAGCTGCAGTGTGTGAGGCCTGCGGAATTGCATGTGTGCGTGTGGGATGCTGTACCGAGCATGTGTGTCTAGGTGGAGATGTGTGTATGTGGGAGAGAGAGTGAATTTTTGCTTGTGGGTTTTGTGGGCTATGCGTGCGTGTGTGTAACCATGGAGAAGTGTACTAGGCCAATAAGCTGGTGCAGTCATAGTTCTGCCATGCGAGAGTTGTACAGACAAATTTCATCAGCTCTCAACAACATGACAGTCCCCACGGGTTCGGTGCAGTTGTGAGCATGCGAACGCGCGTTTGCCTGCGAACGTACCTTTAGATCCTTTTGTCTGCATGTCGTGTGATGTCACATGCACTGACTCAGATAAACAGCGCAGTTTGATTCTCCTCAAATCTGGCAGAAGAGCAACGTCAGAACCGTTCGCACCTCTCTGCCTCTTCGCCTTCACATCCAGCGTGTCGCGCCTGACAGGGTCTCGGCTGCACTTTTGCTTGTGTGACATTTCGGGGGGTGGATTTTTGTTCTGTCTGATCCATTTGTCTGTACTCTCATCAGTCTGGCAGGTTTTGAATTACTGCGGTGAACACAAAGGACCTCATCCGACCCACCTGATTTATCGGCACAGATCCGCGCTCGGCGGCTGAGCGCAAAGAAAACATTTCATCTGTGTCAAGCAAGACATTTCAACATCCCAGAAGCTCTTACATTGTTCTGTGATATTTTCCAGCATATTGTACAAATGTTTCTACAGATATTCCAACATTTCAGCTAGCTTTTCACTCTATGTGCAACTGTAAATGCAAACGAGCATGATTAGCACAATTACACAAACTAATAATAATTAACACTTTTACTTATTAATGAGCTGAAATCACAGTTAAATCAACATTTTTGTGTTTAGTTTACCTCAGAAGATAATTTTAAACCTTTTGCTGTCAAAAAGAGAATCAGGTCAATGTTTTGTTTGCGGTTTCGAGAGTTAGCAGTATGAGGAATGACACGTCATAGGACGAGCGTTTTAAATCAGCTTTGTTCCTGGAGGTCAGACACTCAACAAGAGAACAAAATCATACCCCGAGGGTTTTCTTACCACCCTTGCCTTCTAAAGGTTAAGAGAGGATGGAAGCCCCAAAAAACACAGCGGGATAAAGCCCATACTGGCTCTCTGAGATAGGGGCCAAATGGAGAACGAGAGCAAAATGAAAATCTAATGGGCTAAATCTGTGAAATGTCGTACCAGCCCAGGGGGATTTGAGCTGCAACAGAAACAAAGACACTGGGGAGAGAGAGAGCGAGAGAGAGTTAAAATGAGATGGGAGAGAAACGCCTAAAAGAGTTGAATTACAGCCAGAAGATTCATGTAACCTGGACCTTTCTTGCTAGCTTTGCCCGAGCGCCATGTTAGCCTCCCCTTTCTGACTGGCTTGCTGGATGAAAAGGTCAAAATCAATGCAGCTGGTTCTCATAATTTATCTGGGCGGGAGTCGACCAAACATAATAATCACATCCAGTAAGTGTTTAATAGCTCTGAGTCTATTCATCAACGGTAGCTCGTTCAATAACAAAAGAAGATGTGTTTATATGTTCCTGGATTACATTCACATTGTTATTTTTGCGACTTTCCCACATCGTAGCATGTTTGTATGTAGACGATGAAATAATTCTAATAAAGGCCTTCACAGATAACCTCTGGCCCCCGGTTCGAGATGATAAAGAACATACAGATTTTGAAACCGGTCCCACGCTGTTATCAGGCTCCTCTTTTCATCTTTAAAGGGGCAAGATCATGGAAATCAGAATTTGCTTACTGTCTTTAATATGAAAGCAAAACAATCCGTAATCAATCCAGAGTAATTATGTAAACTAAGCTATTTGTCTTTGTTTATTACAATATGATTAATTTGATTATGCTTTCAGCTACCAGTAAGGGAGAAGTATGCTGTTTAATTCATTTTAATCTGCACAGATTTAAAGAAAGTACAGATTCTGACTAGGCCTACAAATGATCATCCCTGTTTACATAATAATGCCTATTCAATATTCATCAGGTTCATGAATAATGTAACTAATAAACGATAGTGTGAAGTACTGCCTAACATAAGTTTAGCCAATCATAACAGACGTCTTTTATAAATAAATCTTAAAGGTACGGTAGCAAAAATTGTGTACTTTTGAGGATCAGTGAGAGGGTGGAAAATGGTTACGTAAAACTAAATCATGACTATTACCGCTACAAAAAACTTGACATTATAAGTGAACTTAAGAAATTAAGTACTTCAGAAGTGTAGAATACGGCCCTTTAAAAGGGCCTCATTAATGTGTTTTTACAATGAGGCCCACAAAGGATGGTGGACATTAGAACAGAAGAGTGGAGATAGGGTTATGCAGGTTCATAATCGTGTGTGTATATGTGTGTGGATGAGAGACAGACAGAGCGAGAGAGAGAGAGAGAGCGAGTACCTCTTTAGACTGTATTTAAGAGGGATTGTATTTTTGCTATTCTGTGCCATGACAAGAGATCATAACACTGTTAATGCAAAATAAACCTTTGATCTGCACTCTTTTGGTTTAAAGGAGTATTATATTCCATAATTCCAAAATCTGTGCTGATCTAACGTTATTTAATGTTTCATATTTAACTCCAACAAACACGCTTTGGTTCGAAAAACCGACGGGCTGATCGTTTTTCATGATTCAGCTATAAAAGCCTGTATGTGCGTTTTCAAAAGTGCTGTCATGTAACTGCAATAAAAATGATGCTTCAATTATCATTTAAAACACTACAGTATATTTACTGCAAGCACTCTTTCAGCCACAAAAGAGCAGAATCGCCTATGAAACGCTACAGTCATGCACTTAAAATGGGCACAAAGCTGAGTTAAGCTCAACGAAATCATTAAAGCACATCGCCTCTAATAAGCTTCTCTGTTGAATTAATTTCAGCTGTGCTTGACTCCTCTCAGTTTGCGGTCACGTGGTCAGAAGTGTCAATGGGAGACATGTTGGCGAGGAGAGTACAGTGGGTGACAGAAATAATGCAAGTGCTTTTATCAGATTATGTGCTCAGTATGAGGGCAAGTTTCAGTCGCTCAAAGATTATGCGTCGGTTGAGTTTTACCTCAGATCTGGCGGATCACACCTCACGTGTGAACATTTGATAGAGGAGATAGAGGTTCAAGATCAAACGAAAATGGATCAAGTGGAGCCGTAGAGAGAGAGGTATGGTATCTCAGATGAGGTTTTCTGTGTGCTAAAAACTAGTTCTCCTCTTTAATTTCTGTCCCCCTCAACTGTATAAAAGTGAAAAATGGGCAAACATGTTAATTTAACCAGAATAGCTAGAATAGGTCAACGTTAGCCTATTTCCTCAGAGAGAAACAAATTCTGTTTTAGTGACTGAAAAACTATACCAACTTGAGTTTAATGTTTAATGGGAACATATTAACTGTTAACCTTCATTGAAAGCAGGACAGTTGTGTTTACACATCTAAGTCGTGCCATTTGCTGTACTGAGCTTGGCGCTAGCAGAATTGAGAATATTATATCAGATTAGTGTGCATTAAAAGGAGTCTGAGGCCTATATTAGTGTAATCTCTCTGTTTTAACCTGCGCTTGTGCATGTGGCTGAGCCATCAGCCAACTGCTGGGCTACACAGCTCACAGGCCAGCGGATTACTTTGAAACTGAGAGGGTTTAATGGCTTGTGTGTGTGTGTGTGATAATGTGTGTTTGTTGGCTTGTGTGCATACGGGCGAGTATGCAAGTGTTTGCATGCATCTCGGGGTTATGGAAGTCCAACCGAATCGGCTGATCTCCACACACACACACACACACACACATCATCGCACTCATACCCAGATGCTCTCATGATAAATGCTCTCACGAACACATCCAGCCCCATGATGCACAGCACAATCATAACTGTATATGCACACGCAAGCGGCACAAAAAAAACGAGACGTGCTGATTACCCATTTTATGTTGACGGGAGGTGTTCTCATCCACCTGGTCCATTCTGTACGCGACCCATTTTTATTGCATTGCGTTATGTTGCATCATTGTGTTTTACTGCAACAAACCTGCACCGCCATTTCCCTCCAGTCCGCATTAGTAATGCGCGCCTTCTTTTTTCCCAGGGCCAATGAGATTGAAGCGGTGACAACGGATTTGGAAAGAGCCAATCAGGTAAAGCCGCAATCCACCTGGAATTGCAGTTGCATTGTATGCAAATATAAGAGACAACAGTATGTTTAGATCTTTTATTAATAACTCTGGTGTAAAGAACTGTTTTAAAGGTGTGGCCTGATTGAAATTTGAAAATTGTTAGCAGTGCATGAAGCTTTACAGCAGTCACGTATATCCACATTCTACCTGTTTCAGTTCTTTTCGGGAGAAATCCATCATTTCACTTTTTGAGCTGCGAGCCCCGACGGGTGAATGTAAATGGATATCAAATCTTTTATGTGATGCAATATAAAGAATGTATTGCCATTTTATGGGCTTTGTGCAATTCGGGATTTCTTTTCCAGCATAAATGCATCATTTTTCTAACCTTATTTAATTTTTTTGAGGAGTCTGTGTAGGTGGGGGCTGATCTGTAGACGTTATTTTTATTATTTTGTAATGTAATATTATTTGTTTATCTCAGAATTATCATTTTTACTTACTGTGTTTGTAAATAGTAAAAATGGGTTTTGCTTGTTTAAAAATGATAACGTTATAAAATATAGGGTGAGCAGAAAACAAACAGCAAACCAAAAAGTTCATCATTTTTGTTTTCATTAGCATTATTATTCCAATCAACAGAAAAAAGAACATTTGGTAAGACTTGTTACGTAGACGTTAAGAATAAATTAGCATAATTAAGACCGTCATTACCATAAATGCATAAATATGGCAGTGATAGATTCTGTTCAGCTAAAGTTTGAACGCTTTAAGCAGCTTTTTATAATATATTTAGCTTTATGAAATCGTAAATTTCTGCTCAGGTCAGGCTCTATTCTAGGTCAACTAATGAATTAACACCGCGATCTGTAGTTAAAGGGAACTGTGGTATTTGCATATTCTGAGAATCAGCCAACCATGCGTACCTTGACACACTTCAGCTCGAATACTAGAGCACTCACACGCCCATGTGAGTTCAGTTAACGTTTCTCAGCCCGGCTATAAAATAAACTGGCAGGAGACTCTGACCTTTTAGCTCCCGGTCTTTAGATTATGAAAGTCAGTTGATATAATTGTTATATATCCTCTGCTTGAGTAATTTTTAACCCGTGTTTTCTGTTGCTGGCTTCCAGAGAGCTGAGGCGGCAGAGAAAGAGGCTGTGAGTCTGAGGGAGCAGCTCTCATCAGCCGGCAGGACCGTGCAACCAACCAATCAGATCCAGAAAACACCGGATATGGTGAGAGCGGTTCTCTTTCTGCTCATCTGTACTGTGCAGAAAATGGTGACAGAAAATGGGTGGTTACAGGAGCAAGAGAGAAGCTATATGGTAACACTTCTTTGAGGCTGTATAATGCCTTATGAAGGTATTGTAAATGCATTATGTATTTATTATGTTCTTGTAAATGTTTATATGTTGCATATATAATTTCAATGTATTATAATTTATCACATAAATATAATTTACCTACGCTAGTACTATATTTAGAGCTGTCAATTAAATGAAACATTGTTTTTTGTCTTGACAAATCCAGTTGTGGTACTCCTGTCAATCATTGTGTACATTTAGGCTTGCTAGCCTTGGATTGGCTCGTGTGCCTTTGGGGCTTTGAGTGATGCCATGTGGAGTCATTTCAGATGTGTTTGTAATAAATGTTTATGTGTTTATGTGTGCAGCACAAGTCTCTAGAGCAGTTATCTTGCAGCAGTCTGGAGGCCGAGCTGGGTGCGAAAGAGAGAGAGATGGAGCGTTTGGCCGAAGACGTTCAGAGACTTCAGACCAGTCTCGCTCAGCTAAGTGAGACCTCGGCCAATCAGATCAGCCAGCTCGAGCAGCAGCTGAGCTCCAAAGAGGCCCTGCTAAAGGTCAGTCACACTGCTGAAGTGTATTAATGATCAGTGTATCAAGTGTATGTTGTTAGTTATTATCGTTCTGTGTATAAAACCGTACTGGCAACAGTAAACCACCTACAGTTAATGAACAATATTAATCAGACTATTATTATTAATAATATCAAATTAAATTATTTAATCATTGCCATTGCCATTGCCACTGAATTTTAAAAGACATAGCCACAATAGGCTATATGTTTGTATTATGCCTCAAAACACCCTTTAACCAAGTTAAAATAACTGTACAGCCACGAGTGTGGGTTAATGTTTAATGTAAAAATAAATGATAATATTCATATTTGTAGCTCACTAACCAGTAACAAGTACAAGTAAAAGAACCAGAGGCTCATTACAGAGCAGAGTGGCCATCTGTAGCCACATTAACACTAAAGACACAGGCTGCATTAACTTACCCTTTCATGTTAAATAAAGCCAGCGAGCGGTCATGCTCGTGGCAGCAGTCAGATCTCTGCTCTGCGGATGCAGGACAGGCCTGTAAATGTTGCCGTGCTCACAAGAGTCACATGACCTGTGTGTTTAGTGTGAGTGACAGCTGGCTGGATGGCAGGAGACTGAGCTGAATCTCATGCAGAGAGACTGCTCTGATCTGCCCTGCCTGTAGCACACTGAAGTTCAGCTGCAGACTCTGAGCGTGTGTGCAGCATGAGGAGATTCATTTGTGAACACACACACACAGTCTAATGAAGGGACGCACACACATACAGACTAGTGGTTGACTGAGTGTTCATTGGTTCATATTTTAGTGTTCATGGCCCATTTTATATCGCAAATCAGATTTATTGGTAGTGCATAGTGTACACAGACTATTTTTTCTTAAATGTATTTACTCAATATTAAAGCCGCATTTCATAACTAACTAACTAACATTTCATAACTTTTTGTTAAAAATAAACCAAAAACAATTTATCAGCAAATACTGTACATGACAAATCAGTGTTTAAAATGATCCACCCATCCCAATTCACAACACTAAGTTTATAGTCATGATTTTTACCAGCATCTAACCTATCTGCTGGTTATATCAAAATACATTAGCCAAGCATCAGACTGCCCGATACATTACCATGACATGTACATTTGACAGTTTTTAAATCACTTCTGTTATTCTTTACTGACCCTCATGTCAAATTTGTATGCTGATATTTTTGGTCATTGTTTTTTGGTTGAATTATTCCTTTGAAGTGCCCACCCTCAAGTGAACACTTTATTAATTTTACAGTTAATACACTTACAGTCATAAAACCCCTTTTCCTCTAAATAAGTGTTTCTTTTTTCCCCCAGCAACTGGAAGAGAAGCTTCAAGACCAGTCAGACTATGAGGAGATCAAACAGGAACTCGGGTAAGAAACTCTAGCATTCTAGCAGCCTGGTGCTTCAGCCTTCACATTTACCTGAATATTTTAACATTATTAGCACTATTTTAACACTGACAGTGATGTAATAACCTTAGGGTGATAATCAACAGCATAATACCCTGAATTGACAATAATGTGTGCTTAAAATAAGAAAAGGTTTAGTTCATACGAATCCCTCGGACCATCTTTAACCTTTATCTGTTGCCATTATTCTGCTCTGCGTTGTTCTTTTTAAATCTCGGTGCTTGAGGGCTTGAACTATAAGTTCTGAGTATCTGGTGGTCTTGAACTTTACAGTCAGGCTTACTAAATATGAACTGATATAGTTCAGCCAGCCAAGATACGAAGGGCTGAGTTTTACAGGCTTCTCAACACGGGTCTTACTGCCGACCACAAGCGCATCTGGACTTTTCATGCCCCATATTTTACTGAAGGAATTTAACTCCGCTGTAATCTTCATTCTGTTTAATAAATTCAAAGAACCTTAGGTATGCGAGGAGTATAGGGTCTTATTTTCAAGAAAAGCGGATTAAGCGAGCTTTGTTGTTGGAGCGGTTTCGGGACTGAGAGATTGTCGTGTTTCATCTCCAGCCACGGCTGTAGTGAGAAATTTAACATAGTTTGCATCGATGATAACCTAATTGAGTAATATGAGCGTGTTTTTGGCTCGACTGTTCGTCTGTGCTTTCGGTGTGTGTGTCAGGAGATATATGGTGGTTAATAACTCGATATTCCCAGTCTGTATTTGTAAAGCTAGTAATCCATGAATAGAGTGTGTTGTTAAAATCTGTGCTATTCTGATCATCGGCTCGTAAAGCTGCTTTGTGGAATGTATATTGATAGTTTGTTGTCAACTCGAGGCAGATTCTGCTGTAATATAATGAATGTTTTCACCTCAAAGGCTTTGGAAAATGGGCGAGTTTAATCCACAGATAACAGATAATCAGAGCCAGGCAGAGCACAGATAGCCACACAGGTTAATTTGGGTAACGTAATTGTGGGTGTCGCAGGAATTAAAGCGAACAGATATTAAGACAAGCTGCGTTTGGTTCCTAACCTGGAATAGAAAGTGTTCTGTTAATGGATTTTTAAACAAATATTATATTATGCTTGTCAGCCTTATGTTGTTTTTTTCTGTTACTCTTGCCAGCACTCTGAAATCAATGGAGAACAACTCATCAGATCACTCTTCAGTACAGGTGAGACTTAGCACATCTTGTTAGTGGCAAAACTGTGGAATTTAGTTGATTTGTAAAGTTTAGCTTAAGTGTATCTTAAAGTTGTTTTAATTGTGTAAAATACCAAATTATATTTCTGTCGATACTTTAAAGAGATACATGAAATTGGTTTAATATTAAGCTGGAATTCTGAATATGTCATAAGTTTGTCTTGTTTCTGAAAAGAATTGATTTTTTTAATGAACTCATGTGAAAGATCTGATGAGATTTTTGGAGTTGACTTTTTCATTCTTCCTCTATCAATTTCCTAGGACTCTTCCAAGCCGTTGGAGATGTTGCTGATGGGGAAGGACCACAGTCAACTGTCGGACAGCGCTTTAAAGCGATTGGTCAACAGTAACTTCAGCGGTGAGTTTCCAGCGTGCCGAATCACAGCCAATCAGCAGCTTTCACATGCTAACTGTGGTCGTCTATTAATTGTTTTTACCACGAAACCTTCAATAATCTAACACGCACCAGTACATGTAACATGACCTAATAAAACTTTCAGAAGTCTGACAAGTTAGCTGTACGTTTTCATTTTGCCGCAAGAAAAAAACAAATATCGTAACAGATAATCCTGATGCTGACGAGTTCGGTTTGGAGGCGTCCTTGTTGTTCTTAAGGTCAGTTTGTTCTTTTCTAGCGGCGGCTACATATATTTTGGCTCGTAAGAGATGAGGTCACCTGAGGCTTGCATAAATCCCCAACAGCTAACGGAGACCAATGTGATAATTAGGCCTTATTTTGCTTCTCCTGCCCTTTGGTTGGAAATGTCATTACAGAACACCTCTAGACACCCTCATAGAGATCACACATTTAATTTGCGTTTTAAATATGATTTTTTTGTATCAGATTTAGAATTTTTTAAAGACTTCTCCTGCTGATGGCAATGGTGGAAGGTCCTGTATTAGGTGGATATATCTGTCTCCGATGGCCAGCACATTTCTGTTGCACTGGTTATTGATTTTGCCACCATTGTATAAAGTGACGGTATTGTTATAAAAGCGCACACAGCAGAGGTGTTTTGTCACAGTAAAAGGGATAATTGTACTGACACCCACGAGCCTTTGCAGTGAAGCGTCCACACAGCATGAGCAGGTAGCCCACGCACAGTTGCCTGGACTTATATATCTGGACATGCCTGCCAGTGTAGAGACCTCGGAGAAGATCAGCATTACATGTCAGCCCGTGGCGCACACACACACACACACACACACACTCTGAATTGCTTGAAAAGGAAGTGATTGCTGCTTTGTTTCTGCTCAGCTTTGCAGAGACATTTTAGTACATTTTAAATTATTTTTCATGTTATTGGAAAAAAAATGTTTGTTTCATCATTAAGCAGACACTTTTATCCAAAACGACTTAGAAAGGAGAAAAATCAAAGGCAATTTGTCACACCAGAGTTAATAATATTTGCAGTTTTGCTGTGTTTAAAGTGCCAGCAAAAACAGACTCCCTTAGGATGATATAAAATCACCCTAAACTGCTCATTTGTTGCTGTGGGACTCAGTAAAGTTACCTTCTAATAGCTGTATTCTTCTTCTGCAATGACTGCCTGACTGTACATTGTCTCTTACAGATTTTATGCATCAGTCTAAATCAGTCACTGTGATGTGTCTCATTAGTTTTAACACCCAGTGTTTGTTCTGCACTGCAGGGGCAGTGAGTCGGAAAAGTAAAGAAAGTACAGTGGAAAACCCTCAGTGTCTTCCTGCCACTCCGGTCCCCACCACGCTCCAGGGGTCCCCGCCTCCCCCCTCCCCTCAGCTGTTGATGAGGACAGGCACCGCTACCTCCGAATCTGCTGCCAGTGCCAACGGTACCCACCCCTTCTCCCCCACGGGCATCGGACCGGACTTCTTCACCCCCGGAATAGCGAGTGTGGGCGCAACGTTCCCCCCATTGGCTGGCAAATTGGCCCTTAACTCTCTCCTTCAGAGACAGCTCATGCAAACTATCTACACCAAAGCCCTCCAGGACCCTTCTCCAAGTTCTGTGCTTTTCGGACCGCCCCATTATGCCACAACCAACTCTTTATCCAGTCCCCTGCCGCCGCAGTCGGCGGGCAGCCCGGAAGTGAACGGAATGGCACCCTCCCCCAGCCAATCGGAGGGCGCGGGCAGCACGTCGGAAGGAGAGGAAATGGACACGGCAGAGATAGCGCGACAGGTCAAAGAGCAGCTAATCAAACATAACATCGGTCAGCGTGTGTTCGGTCATTACGTGCTGGGTCTCTCCCAAGGTTCGGTCAGCGAAATTCTAGCTCGACCCAAACCCTGGAGCAAGCTGACCATTCGCGGCAAAGAGCCTTTTCACAAGATGAAGCACTTCCTGTCGGATGAGCAGAACATCCTGGCACTGAGGAGCATCCAGGGCAGGCAGAGAGGTCAGTAACAGAGCTGGAGGAAGTAACTTAACCCTGTTATTGTACAGGATCTCCCAATGCACATTTGTTTTCAAACAGTGCATGTGATCACAGTACATGTAACTTAAGCATGGGCACTAGCTAATGCTCTGGCAGTCTCACATTTGAACCTGGAGAATATTCCTGTAATCAAATCAGACGCTTTTAATGGTCCAGTCTGTAATAGGAAATGGCTTCGCTGCATTACTGTTTAGTTGTATTTCCCTCTGATAAGCTTACAACATAGCAATATACGCAAATGCATATTAATGTATTGCAAGCATGTGGTCTTGTTGTACGTACTTAATGTGCATTCTTGCGTTACTGTGGTGGTAACAAACCTTATTTTTAAGGGGGTGACAGAGTTAGCTTGATGCCTGTATTTTATCTGTTTTACCCTAATGCCACAACGTTAACGTGGAAATGCTAATAATTGACGTTAACGCTAAGATATAACGTTAATAATATGTAGTTGTGTTGCATTACAATTTTCACTCGGACACATTTCGTGCAATCGAAAAGCGCTTTTGCTGATGTGTTTATGTAGAGTATGTGTCAGGTATCATGACAGAAAATTTGCTGTTAGTACTCTGCTGGAACAGGCGGCATGTCCCTCTGATGAGAGCTAAAATTCAGCGGCCTGCTCTTTCTTACATTGTGGCCTAAGGGGTTAAAGAGGAAGTTCGGTGGGGTTTGCGAACATTATGTTTTTCCTGGAGTCTCTGCTTCACAGCTAGAACGAACAAATCACGACAGAGCTCACTCTGTGAGCGAGAGTGCTTGCATATAAGGGCAGCTGGCTGCCAATCCTACAAGCCGTGTTGAGCCGAGTTCACGTTTGTTCAGCCTAGCTGTGAGGCAGTAGTTTAGAGTTAGCCTGAAAAAGGCTGACTGTGCTACCCGTGCGTCTGCACGCCGGTTTGGAACATCTTCAAGGGAGTCTGGTCTGGCTGCCTGCCTCTATACCGTCAACTTGTGGTCTCCCATGGGAGTATAAACTTTGTAAAAGCCTAAAATCCCATTCACATCAAGGTCCTGGACTAAAGGAGTACATTAACATTGAAATAATCACTTCAGTGAGTTCTGCAGGTGGCTGTCTTTGAGGTCAGGCTAGGTCGATATGTGTTTATGCTTAGCAAACTTCCATTAAATGG
>JAZGTJ010003213.1:0-36766 GCA_036877575.1 Botia almorhae
AGTGGCTCACGTCGAGTTCAGGCTGTCAGACACGTCTGGTGGGGTTTTAGGGGAACGGAGGGGGGGCCCTCAAAGAGAATGCCTGAGAAAAAGAGCATGGCACTGTAAACCCAAGAGTCCGGTCCAGAGAACAACGTGCTCTCTCACAGGGCTGTGCTGTGGACAGAAATGAGAGGTGACAGCATATACATTTCACTTTTCTTTAAGGGTGTGCTAAAAGCCTGCTGAATGATTAGCAGTCTGAGGATTTATTGAAGAGATATTATTTAAATTTTTATTTTTGTGCTTTATTTCACATCATTAGTCAGAGATGCTGTGGAGTTTCACCAAGGGCAACAGTATGCAATGACAAGAGATAATGTGAATAAGCGTGATATCTGACTGTATGTGCACTTTATCATAGAAGAATAAATAATTCAATAAAAAAGCTGAAAGACACTGAAACTAGTTCTCCATGTGCATAAAAATAAAAATCACATGATGACAACATTTTACTTGCCAAGATGCTTTAAAAACATAGTATTTGTTTTGCTTTGGTCTGAAATACCCAGTCTACTGCTTCTGCTGAGATTTCTCAGTACACATTGGATGGACACTATTCTATCCCATTAGGTCATAGGAGCTGAGCAGATGCTAAATTCAGAGTTAAACTAAAATACTGGAACACTGTGAGCTGGGCTACTTTTTTTGAATGCAAGTGATATAGGTACCAAGAAACGTATTCATCTTGGTTATACTGCACCCGAGTAAACTATTTATATGGTTGTTGTTAGTACATTATAGGTGAATGAACATACGGGTCACATGATAATGAATGGAGGATGTGGTATGTGCACAATGTATGCATAATGTATGCAGTTTCTGTAAATTTGGGGAATCCTTTATGTAAACGTGAGTGAGTAAACAGTAGTGATAAAACAGTGACTGACAAATCTGCAATGTGAACAGTGTAGGTCTAAACATAACCCTTTCTGTCAGAAAGACAACTATGAATTTGGTTTAACAAAATGTATGGCACCAATGAGGTCAGTTGTTGCTTCATTTGTATTGAGTAGTGGATGAGTGGTGTTCAAGGAAGTTCAGCACCTTCCTTGCCCTTACCTTTATAAGTGCTCACTTATACACCAACCACAGCAGTTTAATTTCCCCTTGCAAGTTCTAATGACACGCATGAGCGGTCTACTGTTTGCACAGAGATAATTTTCCAGGTCCGGTTTCACCTGTCCGCAAATTCATATTACAAACCATGAATCCAGAGAGGCCAAGTTCAGCACATGAAATCCAGTTGAGGCTTTAGTTAAATTAGAGGTCTCTTTGCAATTCTATCACCTTCCAATAAACAGAAATCTCTCCACACAGCTTACAGTTTTTTAACAACCAGTTTAGAACTCCACAACCATTCTATATGTTCATTCAAGTTTTCTTCTAAGGGAGTAGATTCTGAGGTCAAGTCACACTATTTAGCAAAACCTTGAAATCTTACAGGGATGAAAAACTGACATTAAGCTTATTAATGTCAGCAATAGTAAGAAAACGCCTTATAGAGTAATGCTCAAAGCCTCTGGGTTTATCCTGTTGCGTGTGGGCCTTGACAGGGTTAGCGTGAAAAGGGCTCCTGCCCTGCCTTTACTGGTGCCGGCGTTTCATTTACCCTTTCCCCCTGAGAAAACATGGAGATGTGGAAAATGAGCTATCTCCATCTCCTCTTCATCTCTGCTGCTCTCCTGCTCCTCCAGTTAAATAAATAAGACATTATGCTTGGAGGACCCAGGGCTTCATTACTACATACTCGATGTAATCAGAGACGTTTGTATGTTTCTGCATATTCCTAAATAGCCAGATATTAGAGAGGTCCCAGGAGGTGGAGTTAGAACTTTGAGATAAGTTTCTAGCGCTAACGCCAGCCATGGGGCCTGACTCTAGATGGGATGCAGGAATTCTGTTTGTGAGATGCCAGCTCCCATGAGGCAGCCACATTTTTACCCTGTATTTACCCTCTTTATTTTTCTATAGTGTAATTGTGACCCACCTTAACCCTCGATTGATAAAATGTCAGTTAACTCTGAGAACACACTATAAACTGAAAATGTAGATGTTCATATGATGCATAAAGTGCAACACTGGAGTTGTGTGACCCATAGTCTGCCTCACTTTCAATACTCATTGTGAACTTGCTTCAGAGAAAAAAACAGATGTCAATACTGCTGAAAACAGTCGTGTCCTTTTTTCATATTTCCTCTAGTAAGAGCTCTTATCAATGCCCTTGTGACCCATAATTTAAATTTCGCTTTTTCGCAACCAATAGTATGTGATAAATGTAAAAACTGATTAGTCTTCAGACAGGAAGTTACAATGGTACAAAATGATACTGGGTTTATTTTTCAGACTAAATAATTTCAAAATAAAATCAAAATTAATATGAAAACAATTTAAACCCAGTTCAGCATATTTTACTAAAGCTGCTACAATGCTACAGTGTCCTTAATTAAGGGCTATTATTGTAAAAGACAAATAACATGACACAGGCTCGGGAGGTTAATTAACTTATTACTGCATTCAGAATGGCTTGCTTTGTATGCTTACAGTAACAGCTTTAAAGAAACAAGACAAAGAAGGAAAACAAATCCAGTTTCTGAGAACTAACACTCACAGTGTTGTTTATTTTCCCTCACTCTCATCAGGAGGCATTTGGGTGGAAGTGCGTCATCCAGCCAGTGATCCTGCTTCCCATCTGTGAGATGCCAGCAGCAAATATTAAAACAAGATAGATTTAATACAAAATGCAAAAACAATAGAAGACGCTTCTATAGAAATGTCGGTTAAAGGTATTATTTTAATGTTGTGTTATACATCTTATACATGACAATTCGACATACCACAGTGATGGTTGTTGCTAGCTGTGTTTCCTGTCTGGCTAACGGCAGTTTCCTACTATTGTTTAAAGGAATTTATGTGATCTTACAGGGAAGTGGTGTGCTGATAAAAATACAGTTCTGTTTATGTCAGAGTTTACTTAGGTTTACTTGATTAAGGTACATTACTACAAACCTCTATGCATGAGGCTAATACACTAAAGTCTTTCTAATGTTTAATGTCACTTTGCAGTTCAGCAAGTGTACAAACAAGTTAGCACAACGGACAAATTAAGAGCGAAAAACGTTGTTCGAAATTCCTTTATTGAAGTCATCAACATGTTTTCGAAGCAACAGTCATGGACCCGCCTAGATCAATTTTAGTGTCTTTATCAAGCGTTTGGTTCCTTGCTGAGCGTCAAGCACCAGCAGTTTCCCCGCTGTAAACCTGTCGCTGTTTCTTTGAAGGAGTTTTCGGGTGAGGAAATAGAGTTAGTGAAGTGAGCAGGGTCAACCTAACAGGAAAGAACGCTCATGAGAGACGCGTGGATCTGACATGAGTCCACTGAGTGTGTTCATCCTTATGTGATTCCCCAGGGAGCTGTTTTAAAAAAAAAGATATAATTGACGTTAGACTAAAGAAAGCATTTTTCACGCAAATTAATTTATCACGTCGCCAGATTGTCTTGATTTACAGAGGCGTGTCTCCTTCCAGCAAACACAGAACGTTCCTCTAACGAATCCAAAAGCGTTAGCTGGTTATTTTTAAACAACCAACTTCCTAAATTGTCATTTTATTCTCTAGTTGTTTCCATACAAGCACTATAAAATAACTTTAGAAAGGCCAAACTCTGATGTCTTCTACATGCTTGTCCACTAGCACGCCACAGGACTTTACGACTATTTTCCCCTCTCCTTTTTATGGTGCTGTTCTCATTTCAGTTAGATTTCCCTTGTTTCATGGTTCAGTGGCTGTGCAGTTGCTTGAAGGCTGAGTCCGTGTTTTCTCATTGGTCAACTAGTCGCCGCTCTCTCGTCTCGCTTTTCCATTCATTCATACATCCCTCCTCTCCTTCACACGCCTCCTCAAGATAACTCACACTTATCCATGATAAACACTTGCTCATAGACGGGACTAATTATTTAAGACTGGAAAACCTTTCAATTGAATATTAACAAGTGACAGAAACAAGACAGGTGAGTATAGGGATATTATAAGTTTAAATGTACTGCAGAATTTCAACTTGTTAGTCAGTTTGCAGCTGTGTGGTAGCCTACTGCGTGCTTCATTGCTGATTTAGTTTAATCTACAGTAAGTTTAATTTTAATTGTTTAACTGTACAGTCGTCTCCCTTATTTACACAGAATAACGCAGATGAATTTCGTAAACTTACAAGGATTTGTTATCTTTGGGTTTCTTGTCCAGTTCGTCCCATCCTCGCTCGGTTTGAAAGTGTTGACAGCATGTAACGCGCGCACACACTGGGAAAGACGTTTCAGATGTAACACTAGATGCTCACGGTCCTCCTCGCTGGAGGGACGATGCAGTTTTTAACAGTCCTCTTGAGTCTCCAGTCACTTAATTGGCCACAGATGCGGTATTCTATGCTCTTTTACCGTTTAGAAATTGGATGCATTTGGGAAAGTTTATGAGGCGAGCCCAGCTCTCGCCCGAAGGAACCTGAGGTCTAACGCAGAGATTCCTTGCGATTGCGAATATAAATCGAGCAAATTATAAGACTCCTGATTTATTCATTACCACATAAGTTTGTTCAGGTAGTCTATAGAAAATACAACATCTCGTTTCTTATCGCGATATCAGACACCTGACGAAGGCGTTTAATTCTCATCACTGGTGCATGTAACTTTTGTTATGACTCCTATAGTTCTTCACTTTTCTTTCAATTTTATGTTATTCAGTATAAAAAAGATATCAACGTATAGCACGACCATTCATGCAAAAGCGGAATTGAGTCTTAACTTAATCCACAAATTATTTGACGTAAAGGAACAGAAATGACAAGTCAGGTCTTTTGGCGCTGCAGCTCTAATTAGAGAAAAAAATACATAATTTAGGTTGGACCATAACTTAGGTTGAACTATAATGCAGTGGTTATAAACTTTACTTATTTATGTATATATCTATTTATTTATCGTCCCTTTAAATCACCAAACCACAGAGAAGTCTTATGATTGTGTTTGTAGGGAACGTGTCAATTGTTGTTACACCAACCAGTTTATGTGGAATAATGTTTTCATTCGTTTAGGCCATTTCTATAGCTATTTTTGATATGGCAATTACTGTGTTTATATGATGTGGAATGTTAAATAATGGTAGTGCCAGTCTGCTCTGTAATTGCACGCTAAAGAAATGGCAAGAAACGCCGTCCCCGAGGTGCCCTTTCACCCGAGACTTTGTAAGCTGCACTTATTAAACGAAAAGTGTTTCAATATGTGGCTGGCCTAAGCAGGAACGTGAGGGGCATGTCTTACATTCACTTCACAAATGGATTTACCTATTAAATAATTATTTATTTGTTTTAATTATCACCTACTTTTAAATCCCTGCATTTTAAATGCCGCTACCAATACCTAAAGGCTTGTGCAGAAGCAGTTATTATATTTGAACCTCTAAAGGGATGAACGGTATAGACTACAATTCTTTGAGGAATAAATGAAGGTCTGTTTAACTGTGATCCAATCACATCCCTCATATAAGCTCATGAACCAATTATGACCTTTTTGCTTTCGACTGCAGAGTGTGCATTAAGGAGGGGAAAAGCAAGGTGCCCAAACTACTCGCATCCAATGATTTGCCAATGGTTTAAACGTTTATGCGCAGGTTTATGATATACACAAAGAATGCAGACAAACAAACCCTGATGACGGAAATGTAGTTTTTTTTTTGCGAAATGAAAATATGACTGTAGGGGACGAAGAAATGTATTTTTTATATAATCTGAGACACAAGTCAATTTTGAAGGAAAATGGCAGGCCAAAGGGAAATGTTTATAGAAAGTGGAATCCGTCTGATTCAGAAAAACAAATAAATAAAATAGCTTTGTGCAGATTTGTCAGATGGCTCAAAAATAAATTAATAAATCACTAAAATAATACATGATAATTGTTGGTGTACCATTGGTAAAGCCTACGGCAAATTGTATAAATAGTTTTCCCCTTTAAAATGTTTCGAATTGAGCAGATGAACATTGAAATAAAAGATACATTTTAAGCCTTAAAATTTTTGGCAGGCAGTTATATGCTTCAGAATGCATTAAATAATTTGCTTCAAATTCGTCTTTTAGGCTGATATTATTACCATTGGTGTGAAATGTTATTGTCCTTTGTATTTATTTGTTTATTAATTCGTTTTGTACTGGGCAGTCCTTTTGCCTCTAATGACCTGTGGATTTATTTTTTGAAGGGGCTGTGAAGTGAACATCACACATTTCCGGGCTCTCTGTCCAATGACAATGTTTCAGACCGTCCCCGACACGTCGTCTTACGTCAAGGTAAGACAACATCGTCGATACGAGCAGGTAATGTCGGAGGAAACAGACTTAAACTTCCTAATTGCCGTTTTCCTCTTCTAAGTTCCATTGGTGACTGATGTAAATGACTTGTTAAAAGGCGCTTTTCCTAATGCACTCTTGTCGCACTTGACATTTTTGACCGGGCATGTATACTCTCTCAAAACTTAGTCTTAAATTTGATCTTTTGCTTTTGAACTCGGAGGAGGGAACTGGCCAACTCCAACCTTATGAAATGTTGCTTATTGCACATTATTGTGTTTGACGTAGCGCATTTTTCTGTTTCTCTCGTGCTCCTAAAGAATGTAAACATTGCAAATGGAGACATCTGGTTTTGAAAAAAAAATAAGCTCGACCAACCATGTATAGGGAACTTTCCATACAGAACGTTTACTGCCATTGCAATTCATGCTGTTATTGAGTAGAAGCAATCTGTGCACATGGGTTTTTGGGTCCACTAAACCAACAGTGGACCCATGCAGACTAATGTCAAACCCAAATCGATTATGCCCACTTGACTTACTCATTTGCTCACTCTTGGGTTATGGGTTTGGGGTTATATGGCTTTCTATTAAAGGTATGTTATATTGTCACAGTTCATTCTTTTAGAGACTGACTGTTTGGACGGTTATTTGCTTATTTATGGCAAAGTGCCACAGCAATAACTTTAATGTATCAAAAAGCTTAGCGCACTGCGCACAGACAGAGCCATGAAAATGAAGTATTGTGCCTGCTAAAGTCATTCATTATATCTTTACAATCAGCATACTTTCCAGAGCAGAGTTGTTATGTTATGGAGACTTATTGCCCTTCTGTATAAGGGAGCTTTTCATGCAAACGCTTTAGTTTGTGTTCCTCCACAGAGTTTCACAGTCCCAGGAACAGTCCTCGACTTGTTTCGAGACATTAGCTGCGGAGGAATGTTGAGGGAAAACCTTCTCTTTGAAATCCAGCTTCACTGAATAATAAATAGTCTAGCTGGGCTACATAGCCAACAAAGATGAAATGCGCGATCCAAAATGTCTTATTTTATTATTATCATTATTATTATTATTGTTGTTGTCAAATAATATTATTGTAACCACTTGTATAGTCTGTAGGTAGACTATTCTTCCACATCTGGCACGACCATGGTTTTGTATCGTATTTTTTTCGGAATTTTTAATTATTTCGGAAGTTGTTAAGGTCTTGCGGGTAAAATTTAATTTGATACACTTTTATCTAATATTAATTTATTTCTTATTTACAAATGTTACATACAAAGTTAAAAGTGTATGTTGTTGCTATTTGGCAGAATTGGGGATTTGCCTCAAAATGAACAGTATTAGTATTAGGAGAACTATTCAGTTTCATTCAAGCAAAGCCACGGTCCAGCTATTGCTTTTGTTTAGTTAAGGCCGGGCGAGACTAAGGCTCTCCAATAAAAATAAATCTCAAATTAATTATGGCCTGGAGGCAAGAGGGCCAGACAGTTTGGTGTTGTGTGCTGCAGTCTCCATTTTCTCGGCCTGCGTGTCTTACTCAGCTCGTAAGAGATGAGGGCTGGTGACTCGAGCAAACTGAGAAACATGATCCCTATCAGGACAGCCAAGCATTCTCATCGAATCGTCACTATTATCATTTCACACATATAGGATGTCTTTGCCTATAAACAGCTGAACATTACACACACAAACACACATATATAGATATACAGAGACAAATAATATGATTGCTTCTATTTTTCTCCTCAAGGTAAAATGTAATGTAAATACTTATTGCAGATGTAAAAAGAAATTAACGAATAGAAAATCTAGAAATTTCTGATGCCGTCATACTATCTGCATGGCCAAAAGTCCGTTTACCACGATGTTCCCACAACGTTTTTTCGTTTTTCTTTTTAGCTTAAAATTTGAGGAAACCTCTGGTCTCACTCTGGGTTAAGTCTTGCTCCAGCACTTCAGGGTTTTTCCAGTAGCTTTGGGCCACTGGCTTCCCACAGGTCGTGGTTGGGAGAAATGCCTGGCTGTCAAGCTCCAGCGTCGAGCCAGATGTTCTGTGGCTCACTACATAAACCAACATGCATCTGTTTATTGGCCTTTCAAAATGTTTGTTACCGCTGGACTCATAATGACCTGGGCAAGTGCCACGCGGGAGAATAGACTGATTTTTCTATGTTTAATGACGCACCTAATGCGTTTGCTTCATACATAAAAACAACTATTTTTGCGACGTGTTACCATTACAGATTGCGCATCTTACCTGGGTCTTTTCGCTTTTCTAGACGTTTCAGAGTACATTTGAATTAAATGATTGTGTTCATGTATCTGATATATAGTTCAACATCAAGCAAAGAGACGTCTCGTTTATAATAATCGAGATGGAGCCCATAAAACATAATTATAGTGTCATTAGTGACCCCTCTCCGACAGATCTCCGTCTCGTCTAGCGCTCAGAGATAATGGTGTTTTAATTAAGAGAATGGTGGAGTCTAAGCGGCCCCTCTGGGGAAACATATGTTTCGGCTATCATGTCCCACGCACTAAACGCTGTCCACCACTCCACCGTAACGCACAGGTCCCAAACCCTGATATTATTATCCAGATTCTCAGTAATAGTGATAGTGATGCTAAATAGTTAACTCAAAACCCCAATTCCTCATCCTCCTACCTTCTCGCCTTCCTCCACTTGTTTAATCAGAATTCCCTATTCACCCATCCTAATGCATGCATATAGAGCATAAAAAGATAAATATACGCCAAAACCGTTTATGTGAATGAAAGGAAAACGTTGTGCGCTAGAGAGAGACCCTGAGTCGAAATGGTTAAACGAGGTGTCTCCGTTAATTACTGTGCAGGCTTCAGGCAGGAGAAGCCTTGACCCCTAGCAGGATCCAGATGTGGTGCTCTTGAGGGGGGCTCTCCCCCTTTAGACCCCCAAGTGGCAAACGGCACAAACCAACCGGCGCAGACTCAGTTTCGCTCCCCCAGGCATGGCCCTCTCGGTCAGGGGGTCTCAGGATGCGGGGGTATGGTCACGTTCTGTGCTGGCTTTGTGTCTAGAGTGTGGTCGATAATAACGCACCGGAATTGGCGCAAAAAATGTTAAAGGGGGTGGAGATTTCTATCACGCAGAGAGGGAATTACAAACACCGAATATAAAGGACAATTGAATTAACAATAAATATGTATCATTATTATAGTTTTTAACAGTACACTGCAAAATCTGTGTTTATGCCGCGTTACAAATAATGTGTATTTAAATTAACATTTAGATCTATTGATAGGGAAATGGCACAACATATATAACCTTAGGATTTATACTATAAACACTGTTTCCCTCATCATTCACGAGGACATGAAAAATGTGGGACCATATGCTTTTAATTTTGGAGAAATGTTGAACAAGAAGCACAAGAGAGGTATCAGACTCTATACGTTCCATACAGCCTCACTGCACCAGTCTTTCTGGAGATACACAATTCACTTCTATTCAGAAGTGCGCAGGAAAACAGGCGCACACGTGTGGAGCAGACAGACTCAGGCGCTGTGGGCTTCGGTTTTATTAATGGAAGCACGTTTCAGGACTGAAAAACACAACAGAAGGTCGGACAGACTTTTCACATTCTTCGTAGATCTAGTTCGCGTTTTCCATAACAACTGAATAACGAGATAACGTTATGATAGTAGTTCCTGGAGGATTTTTTAGATCTGATATCGTAGACGCAAATATACAGCATGTATATTTGCATTAATGTAGAAGTGAATGCATAAATAACGTCTTTATCACGGCAAAAGCTTGTTAAAGCTTGTATAGCTTTGTTAAAATATGTCTTGTATTACATTACACTGATTTGTTTTTTCAGATATTTGAGAGGATCTTAGTTAACGTCGTATGTATTATCGCAAGCTTCTAAATGAAATTCATTTTCAAACGTAAAACCTGTAAATGTAATGCGTTAATACAGGCCTGGTGTTTCCACCAAATCGGCTATTATAATGTTTGGGGAGGAAAAAACAAAGAAAAAAACGGTACATATGTAAAGAGCTGGCAGGCATTTTGTAAATATTTCCAGGCAAAATATGTACAAAGGAAAGAAACGCTATTGTTTTGGTGTCTTATCTCCTCGGGACAAGTATCCTGCTTTTGGGTGCCGTAATGAAGGCAGGGCCAGTGACACACGCACATACACACACCGCTTCCTTCTCAGGCGCAGTGACTTCACTTCCCAAATTTAGAGGAAAAAAACCATCCGGCGAAACTGTCTCTGTCTCTCCGCCGCATATCGGAGGCTAGAATTAATTCAGACGCGTGTCATGTGTGGAATATTGTCGGGCTGCACTGAAAATTGCGCAAAATGGACGGAACTATTAAGGTAAGAGCGGAGGAGAGGGATCTTTCTGAGATGGATAGAGTTGGAGAGCGTTAGATGTTTGCGTTCTGCCTGCCCGAGACTTTACAGCCGCTCTAAACAGCGGCAATGGAGATTTCCTATACGGCTTTCCTATTCTTTTTTTCCTAAGTTTCCTTTTCCTTTTCGTCGAAACTTGGTTACATGTTGAAATCTATAGCAGAGGATACGGGGCATTCAGACGCACTCCACACGCACACACTTGGGCGCTTACGAAAAACTTGGATCAAACGCAAGGGTAGACACGCTGTTTGTGATGGAGCGATACAGCAGTTTTGTCAATAAAAACGATACGTGTCATCGTTAAGGTTAGAACAGCAAATGTCCGGAGCTTGATGACGCTACTTTGTGTTTTCGGTGTATTGTGCCGCCTGTGTGAATTTAGCTCTGGGTTTATATAAATCAACGTTTTAGGCTGGAGATGTGGCTGCGCAGTTGGAGTGGCACCATGCCGAGGTTTTTTCTAACCATTCATATAGTTCAAACCCCGATCCCACCCACAATAAAACTTTACAATTATTCTTCTAAAAGTTGACAATAATCGCTGTACGGTACTTTTAAATAGGTACAGCTGCGTAAACCGTAGTCTGCGCCTTTGTAATTAAAATGCCTGGTTCCTAATGACAGCTATTGTCAAAGATGCGTGGACTACATCGTACCGTTATTTGCTTTTTTGATGGCTAGTCATATAGTAGGCATCACTATTTAACACGTAGTTATTCAAATAGTATGCTTCACATACAGCCGGATTTGAATGGTGACATCTGTTTAAAGGCAAGAATATTTTAGTAAAAATTTCATAATGAGCATCAAATAATATACTGGTAACTGATACTGAATCGTGTTGACTTTTGTGTGGAGGGGAGGGCTGCAAATTTAAACACTCCTCTCTCTCCTTTTTTTCTTTTTTTTTTGCGGTCATATAAGTGGTTTTGGGTGTGGTATATGTTTGGGACCGTACACATGATGCTTGTGTTAGATTTTATCATGTTAAATAGACTGTTTCGATTGCAGTGGGGTGAATAAGGACATCAGAAGAGAAATTATATTTTTGAATGTTTGATTTTTAAATGTCCAAACACTCCTTACAAAAGCATGAAATTTTTATGCTTTACTATTTAAAGCCTTATACAAATGGGATTGCCAGAATATCAATGCTGTTGTCATGGCATTTTCCATGTTTTTTTATTATTATTATTATTAATAATAATAATAATAATAATAATAATAATAATAATGAACAGTGATTAAGAAAATAATAATATGAAATGATGTAATATCCAAACTACTATTTGTATTGATTATTTTAAAATAATTTGTCAGTTATTCCTTTAGAATTTGACACAGATAAGTCTCTTATTTTAGCTGTACACGATTCCACAATGAAGGTATAGGAAGAGGAGGGGGGGTTCTCAATCCACGGGTATTTCCTGTTCCACACAATCTGGTTTCCTGTCAAGTTTCCTTTTCCTCTCCAAACAAAAGACAGGAATGCCCTCTGTATAAAATAGCACTTGTCCCTGTACTTACCTTACACATCAGGCACTGAACTTGGACAAACACAATCTTGTTCGGCTATACACTATTTGCTGTGTGATTGGAATGACAATAAAGTGCACTTTGATTTTGTCCTTTAAATAGAATCTGTACATCTCAATTTATTGATGTGTCTTATGTAGGACAGTCAACGATTTGTATTATACAGTCCTTGAAGTTATGCTATGTGAATGTTGTTCGGTTTCTTACAAAAAATAGCTTTTTCTAGTGAGATTTTATAATGTATGGTGGCATAAAAGCTGTATTATTCATGTAATATTATCAGCTGCATGTGCAAAGATGTTGTTGGTAACTCATCATAAATCTAGCGAGCAAACCTACATATGTCTGCGGTTCTGCTCTGTTGAAGTGAGCCATGCAGGCATGGCCAATTTATGGCCTGAAGAAAATAGCACCTTTGTGAGTATTTTAACCTCATTGTAACAAGAAGCTTGGCTCGGCGCTTGCACCCTGACCATTGCTAAGTTTCATTGCGAGTTTAAGCGATTTTGCATTTTGACAGGGCCGCCTCTACGTGTGTATACGAGTGTGAGCGTGGAATTAGATTTTCCTATTTTTACAACCCTCTGTAATCTTGGGAACGACTGACTGCCAATCATGAATTATATGGTGTAGGCTGATATGTCTGCGTGTAAGTAATGTGTAACAGTCATAATAGCAGTTCTGGCCTTATCTGGCAGCATGGAGGCATTCCTCAGCTCTGCCATACTTATCATGCCACAACCCTGCTGCACTGAGTCGCCCGATACTGTCCACGGCGCATTGATCAAATTGATGACGACTGTCACAAAAGTTAGAAAACCAAAGAGAAGAAAAGGCCAGCTAAATGCTGGTAGAATGCCTCAACATTTATTTTAAGATGTGCTAAATAGCAGCATTACAATTTGAATAAATTGATAAGCTAATAAGTCAATAAGCCAATAAATAAGTATAAGTATAACCCCCCCATCTGCATGGGATGGCCCTGTTGGTATTAAAGCCATAAAATTATTAAAATCACCCCTGACCATGCTAATCATTTTTCTGTACCTATTACCTATGGTTTCTATTTTTTTTTTATTTAAATAGTGAATCTACTGTATGCAACTGAGTATTGGGTATAAATGGTTCAGCTGACATCAGCTGAAATGGTTTTACAGGTGTTTATAAACTAACAGAGAAACAGCAGGAAACAGAGGTGATTGTAAACAAATAAAAGAAAGATTTGAATAAAATTATTTCAGCAGTGAATGGGCTGCAGTACATGTATGGAGACAATCACATGCACGTGTAGACGTTGCTCTCTCCAGAGGGGCCTGTCTGCTGCGTTTGTTTTCTTTAATAAAACTACATCACCCCAGCTGAGTGCATGCAATGAGAGCTAATGTAGAAGTGACCTTGGACAGATGTCTGTGCCTCTGTTATGTCTCATAGTCATGAACAAGACAATGACTTTTTTACTTTATTTTTTCAAAAATACAAAGTTAATATTAATCTAATATTAATCTAATATTAACCAGCATTAAACTATCTTACCTGATAATGGTTGTGTTTAGCTGTGTTTTTGGTTTGTGTTAGTGATTGCTCTGAGGGATATTGTTGAATATTTTTTCCTCTGCCTTAATATTAAATCAACATTAAATCAAAATTGACCTTATTTAATTTCCCAATGCATGTTCCTGGCCTTATTGTGGATGATTCACTGGTGCATGTTATTCCAAGTTTTGTCTTTGTTCTCTTTTATCAAACTGCAATAACTTGCTACATTTCAGGAAAAATGTTTCTTGTAACAACACATCTGTACTTTTTTAAGCTTTTTAAGTAACTTTTGCTCACTGCATATCCTGTTTCATTCAGAAATATGTCCGATTAAAACAGGTTGCGAACTGCATTTATGTTGGTTTTACGATGTTTTTGATGTTTCCATGGCAACAGTGTGGTCATGTACAAGCAATCAGTCGCACTTTCTTCTTTTGCATCCACGTTGACGAAAGATTTGCTCTTTAGTGAGAGATAAGACCATTTAGAAAACTGTGTGGCTTAATATTAATTACACATGATATAAACCGTTAATATAGTTTCTGCCCTGTGGCTCTGCAGGAGGCACTGTCAGTAGTGAGTGAAGACCAGTCTCTGTTCGAACCTCCTTACGCTGCTGCCGCTCCATTACCTAAGACAGACATGACCGCGTCCGGCGCGCAGGACTACGGACAACCACACAAGATCAACCCTCTCCCCCCTCAGCAGGAGTGGATCAACCAGCCTGCCCGAGTTAATGTCAAACGAGAATATGACCACATCAATGGATCCAGGTACAATACAGTACAGTTAAAAAGATCCAGACAACATGACACAGTTGTTCTAAGACAGAACCATTTTGTTTAGCCAGTTTAAATATGTTCATTAACTAAATGTACAAATCAATTATTTTTCAGACAAATGCACATTAAGTGCAATAAGACAGCTCTCATTTTTTCATACATAAGGCCTTATTCATAAGGTGTATATGCATGCAGTGAGCTCACAAATGTGCCTTTTACAGTACTCAAAACCTCAGGCAGTGGTGTTTAAAAGTCATGTTTCTGTGATCATTTGTTGCCATGATTTATTCAGCCTTTGTGATTATTGTTCTTTCTGAAATAAGCATTAGTGGAGCAAGTTTGACTGTTTTTCTTTTATTTTCCCTGACCCTGTTTTTGTCTCTTTGTCGGTCTTTCTGTCTGTCTAGCAGAGAATCCCCGGTGGACTGTAGTGTGGCTAAATGCAATAAGATGGTGGGTGGGACTGATGCAACTCAGATGAGTTATACTGGCTACATGGATGATAAGAGTGCTCCACCCCCAAACATGACAACGAATGAGAGGAGAGTTATTGTCCCAGCAGGTATGCACTGTTCTTTTAAACTTGCTGCATACTGCTCTGCTTACAACTAAATATTAAATGAGACTAAATGCATTTTTAAATGTGCTACAGCATCCAACCTAATTCCAGAAATAATCCAAGCATTATAGAAATGCATAGAGGCTGTGCATCATTCTCAAGTATTATTTTCTCAAGGTCTCTTATTTACTTTATGATCTCAACCTAACAACAGCTTTCGGAAAAATTCACCTTTTCTAAAAAAAGATCATTCATATTAAGGTAATAATGCATTGATTTCAATATGTTGCAAAAGAAACACATCACACTTTTAATCAATATTGCTTTGTTACTAGATTTTGCTAAATGTTTTCCAAGATACCTGCTCTCTGCATTTGAAGCTCAATAAACAAAATATTTGTTGCTGTTTCAACATCTTAACTATTACAAATTCTCTGTATGCCATTTAAATTAATCTTATATGTAATTAATCCCCGGCTTTATTTCGCGTTTGCCATTTCAGACCCTTCTCTTTGGTCTCCAGACCATGTGCGGCAATGGTTAGATTGGGCCATTAAAGAGTATGGCCTGCAGGAGATCGACACAGCCATGTTCCACAACACAGATGGAAAAGAACTTTGCAAGATGAGCAAAGAGGACTTCCTGCGACTTACCAGCATTTATAATGCAGAGGTCCTTCTCTCACATCTCAATTACCTCAGGGAAAGTAAGTTTACAACCCTTAGTTTTCTTTTAAGATCAGCTAGGCTTTGGGTCTCTCACCTTTTCTGTCATCTTCTTAGTGGATATTGTCATTACAGATGTGGAATGTCAAATTTTAAAACGTTAGAACGATGTCAGTCAGTCTGTCTCTGTGTTGTCAGTTTCTTGGTTAGTTGTTTTTAACAGTTATTCCTGACTGGTTATGCTGGTTTTCAGAGTTGTTTTAGGAACCTTTTAGCTGGTTAGGCGGGGAGACCATCTTGACAGCCAGCTAAGACTGCCAAATTAGTTTATGTTGGTTTAAGATGCATTCTTCCGCAGAATATATTTAGAAATTTATCCTTGCCAAGTATGAAAAAGTCCAAACTGGTCTGTGCAAGACAGAGTCAGCCTGACAAAGCATGACTAACAGGCATTTGAATCAATAAGCACAGAACATTTGCAGTGGTCTGACTATCTGGTGGCAGGTTGCCCTAATGACTTCAAAACAAAACCACCTCAAAAGCAATTTTGCTGAAAATCACCCCAAAGACTTTTGAGAGCAGTGTTTATATTTGTTTGTGGGTATTTATGAGGTGCTAAGCAACTGACCAATAAATTGTTCCCAAACTATTTAGAAAAGCTTTCATTAATTGTACCACAAGAGTAAATGGTTAAAGTCATTGAAACTGTTTAACGCACAACTATCCATGTGAGAAACTAAGCCAAAAATGTCTAGATTCATTGAGAAGTTTATTCCACATGGTTGCTGTTGTTGTTTTTGCCACGCCATGGCACAGTCGCTCCAGCCACTCTGAGATCATCTCTCCAATTAACAACAACATTTCATATGTAACTTCTTAATAGTTTGAGCATTACGCTTGTTTTTATTCAGCTCTTGTAGCTTGAATGGCTTTGGTAAAGGGAGGGCTCTGTGCTCCACCTGCTTGACTTTTACTGAACGCATTTGGCACAGTCATGATGATTATGAATTTTAGTAAGCTTTGCATCCAGAGCATCTCCCCCTAAATGCTTACGGCCTCAGACTTGGAGAGATGAAACCCAGGTGCATGGCCTCAGGAGACTGGCCATCGAGGCCCCTGCCTACACACTGCACGAGAAAGTTTATCCCTAATTTACAACAGAGGCATCTTGCCCTCTTTCACTTTCAAGGGTTTTCTTGTGTTATAGCTTGCGTGTTTTGGCAGGGATCCCCTGGATTTGGGGAAAATGTGGTCCACTCATCCACTTGAATATATCAGTGTCATCTATCAGTGCTATCTGTGCACGGATCGTCATCTAAACTTTACAGAGTGTGTTGCAACGGCCGCTCCGAACGCTTTTAGGTTTTGTTTGAGCAAGAGCCATAGGCACAGCCACGCGTCGATAAACAGAGGCTTGCAAAGGTTGCACATTCTCCGACGGGTCACGTTTAGATGCAGTTTGCTCGGATGGAGAAAGCAGCTGGCCCATCCAAACATTATGACAGCAGCTCAGTTTTAAAGTGGGTGGAGTCCCAACAGGGCCAAGTGGTTTAAAATGGTCCTCCTTTAAAAACAGTGATGGATTCTGCTGTGAGGTAATGGGAACTTTATTCCGTGGGTGTCAACAGTTTTGTGCTGGTGGCCAGGCTGTGAGCCTGCATACAGACTCAGAGTATAACAGAGAGCCATTGTAAGTCGTAGGGCAGAACCCAGTCTGTCTGTGAGCTGTCAGTTGTTATTTTTTGTTTTTAGGAGTTTTCATTAAGGATATTGCTGCAGGACCAAGCCAGAGCTTACACGCGGGGCATTGTGGATCTGCCTTCCGCTCTTTCTTTGATTTAGCCACTGTGTGTTTTGGAAACAGAAGAAATGATTCGTAATCCTTCACTCCACCATTTGTTTTGCCTTGGAAGGCGTCCCGAATAAAAATGAAATAATAGGAGAGATGCATTTGTCTTTTCTACTGAAGGTTGTTTGCTCTCGAACACAAGACATTTTGGGTTTGTTACCTGCTTGTGCATTTAGACACTAATATGCTTTATACTGTATATGTGTACATTTGTTTTTATCTGTATGTCGGGTGTTTTGGAATGCATGTACATGAATGTAGACCATATGCTTGCCAGGGTTTCTCTTGACCCTGAAGCTCAGGGTTTAAAAGCAAAGGTCATTTCTTTGCTTTTCACAACACAAATGAACACAATCACAGACGAGCGCACACATCTCTAGGCCTAGGTCCACACACACACACACACCAACACACTGCATCTCTCTGCCTGCTCCATGTTTCCTGTGTCTGCTGTCTGCGAATGTGACAGTCCACGAATGTGGAGATGCTGTGATGTTTACATGGAGTCTGATTAACATTCTTCTGTGTCATTAAGCCTATACACAGAGGAGCAGAGCAGAGACGGGTCTCGCCCACAGCCACACCACGAGCAAGCGCTGACTCATACGCCAAATACACACACACATACACACACACATCACAGCAGAGACGTATCTGAGATGTATTGCAGATTGTTTAAATGCAGAGCTGGTAAATACAGTGTATCTGGGTGCCGTAGGCTGTCATGAGGTTTACAACACTGATATCTATATGAGGTTTATTTTAGCTGCGCTGCCGGTCAGTTATCCAGATTTTATTAGAGATTGCCGCCCGCTCGCCAATGTGCTTTCAATTTGGGTGCAATTTGAGAATTTGTTGGAATTTCAGTGCGGGAGGGGGGTGAACTGCTGCATTTATTTTAACTTAACAAATGTACTGAAGGGAAAGGTATATGTGTGTGTGTTGTTTTTCTACCAAATGTCCCCACAAGAAAGTTAAAAGTCATACACACCTTAATTGTGGGGACCAGCCAGTGGCGTGGGAAATTGATTATTAAACATACTAAACAATTTTTTTTTTAAATATAAAAATGCAAAAGGTTTCTGTGAGGGTTAGGTTTAAGGGGTATGTTGAGGGTTAGGGAATAGAATGTATAGTTTGTACAGTATAAAGTTTGTACAATGATTATGTCTATGGAAAATCCCAACAAAGCATAGAAACCTAACGTGTGTGTGTGTGTGTGTGTGTGTGTGTGTGTGTGTGTGTGCAAGAAAGTAAACAATCCCTTTGGATATGCACATAAGCAGACATAAGCACATACATGAACAGATAGACTGTATATCTACATTTATATTTACACAATGTACCTCAGTAAATGATGTAATGCTACATTTTTGTCTTCATTAAGTCTGGCTTAAAGGAAAAAATCTGGGTGGTTGTAATAAAGTCTCAAAAATGTTACTGACAAAGTAGTTTGCCACAATCTTTAATTACTGTACAAAACATGATAAAACAGGAAATGACATCACAGGTGGACCCCTGTTGATTTCTTTATTTAAATACAAGATTACATCTCCATGTTTTCTATTTATTATTTATTATTAGGATTTGCTCAACTAGAGACATCCTTATGTTTCATTGACTCAGACACGCAGTGTGTGTAACAGTGGTTATTCCATTCAGAGCTGCAGGTCTGCTGGTGGTTATGTGCCAGAATGGTTACAGTGATCATTCAGAGTGGGACATTCAGGGACCGTTAATGGTTTACACAGACCATAAACATATGGACAGCTTACTCTCTCTCTCCCGTTCCCAAAAGAGTTCGATTTTTCCTCCATTTGTGGTGGATTATCGCGGGGGTTGGACATTTCAGCACCTTCTGCAGTAGTTACTTAAGATTTTGTCTATCTGTACTACTGTACTACTGTTTATGTTTCTTTTTAAATTTTACATTCATATTTCAAAAATCCAGGTTTGAACGTGTGTCGGTGATCTGAGCATCTCTGTACATGCTTTTGTATTACACATCTGCTGTTCTTTGAGCTTTTTGTGTTGATGATGTTGAGTTTGTGGTTGGGTGGTGTTGTGTGTTCTATATGATGTGTAATGAGAGTGTATATAATGAACCAGACCTGCAACAGATGGAGTTCAAAAAGTTTTAACCTAAACTGCTGGAAAGCATTCAAATGTATTAGGGGAGCGGCATGAACCACAGAATCATTAGCACACACACTACAGCATACTCACAATTCAGCTGCTGCTTAACAAAGACGTTGTACAGAAGCTTAAGGTATAGTTCAACAAAAAATGTAATTCATTTACTAGTCCTGTGTCATTTAAAACCTGTGTTTGATTTTCCTTCACCTACGTACCATTGTTCAAGTTAGGGTTGGGTGAACTATTGCCGGGTTCAAAGGTATAAACCTACGTTTCTTGTTGCCTCTATTTTTCTCACTCCATATATTATATAAGTATTTCTGTTTCTTTCTTCCACATGAATGTGTGGGGGTTTATTTTTGGACGGGAACAGCAGTCTTTGATTTCTGTGTGGGGATTGCACCCCACACAAAGACTGCCCTGTTCTGTGGCCCCAACAGCATCGCTTAGGGGGGTTAGGGGCCTGAAGGTTAAAATCTGTGTTTAATGCTCTCTCCTTCCCCATAAAACATACATACATACACTCACACATGCATACACATGTTGAAACACATGACTATCTCTTATAGGCCTATCAAAGATCAAAAAAGGGCCAAACATTGTGCGTTCTCTTACCTCATTGAGAAATAAGATCATCCACCCCCTTTAGCTCCTGCTGAATTCCCACTGCTGAAACCACCAGCCCTTCATCCACATTAGGAAGACTTGTGTTTTGCCAGTGTAATTTTCCTTCTGTTTTCCTTCGAATTGATTTATGAGTTAAAGCAGCTAAATTGAAGAAAGAGCTTCGAGACAGGCCTGAGGTATATCAGTGGAAACACTCTCAGACTGCACATGAATGCCTCTTTATTTGCACACTGCAGATTGCGTTTGCCTCTGGATGTTCAAAACTGAGGATCTCTTGTTGGGAAGAGATTGTTGATAATCTGTTTTAAATTGATGTCCTTTTTGCATCTCAAGCAATTGTTTGACTTGTTACAAGGTAGTTACAATGTTGTTACATGTTAACAAACTTTAATTGAATGAGACGTTTGTTGTAATCAGAACATTTGCATGGGCATAAATGTAATTATTTAAAATTAAATTAAATTATGATATTATAGCTTTCATTTCAAACAATACAACAGCATAAAATGCATAAATAAAAAACAAATACCTAAATAAAAGTTTGTTTATATTTTATACTATATAGTCATAAGAGGTATTTACAGGCAATATATATTGAATATAATTGTATTTTGCCTTGTTTCAATCGGCACATTTCTTACACTAGTTGTAAAAGTCAACTTCACAAATATAACGCTATTATGCATTCTCTAACAGCCATGTTTGTGTGTGTTGCAGGCAGCTCATCGATATCGTACAACACACCATCTCATACCGACCACTCTCCCCGTCTGGCTGCCAAAGAAGGTATAATCCACTGACTGACCTCCTAATACAGTTGCTCTTCCTGTAGCTCAACTAGTAGAGTATGGCGCTTGTAATCACAATGTATTGGACTCAATTCCTTGAGAACACACTGACTGTAGATCAGTTTAGATAAAAGCATCTGCCATATATGTAATTGTTGTTTTTGTTTGTATACACACTTGAGTTTTTTTTAACCTTCAATTAGTAGTTCCATTTACAATGCTCATTACATGAACAATGAACATGAATATGTCCCCCCATTTCCATTTTCTTCTGTATATCAGAGCAGATATCCAGGCTCAGGCGAAGCACCCAGCAGGTGCTGCCTTTGTGTGGTGCAAATATAAAGCATCAACTATTCAGGTCCTACCTGAACACAGACAGCAACACAGGTTTAGAGTGGGAAGACAATTAGCAAAACAAAAGTGACATGCCACATTTGACTAATCCTGCAGCAGAGCAGGAGAGAAAGAGAAAGGGTAGAGAGACAGGTGTTGCAGTCAACAATACAGCAAACACAGAGAGAATCTTATTCTTTAACGGAAGCAACAAATGTACAAATTCAATGTTTGTGGTGGACACGTGCCACAATAAATGATAAATCCAGGGATGTTCATTTTTGCTTTTGATTGCCAACCTCATTAACTTAATGACTCTTTGATTGATTTTATGGCACAATCACATTGAAAAGAATGTGCCCATGAATATAGCAATCTCACAATGCATTTATCCATTTTAAAAAAGTACCGTGTTCTTTACTGAGGCCCAAAAGTCCTGGATTTTTATTATTACTGTTTAGACCTGGAAATAAATAAAGCTAATGAAAAATAAAGCTAGAAAAATAAACAAAAATGTTGAAAGTATTGATGTTAGGTGAAAAATAAATTAGGTTCCACACCAGGTCGCTAAGCAAATTTGTGACGTGACCATGGTAACTGCTTTGTACAACAGGTTAGTATTTCATTGCTTCCATTGAAGCACTCAAGATGATATTTGGAACATTCTTAAACCATATTGGGATAATATGAATCATCTGGCTTTGTTGAGTGTATACTAGCACAAGTGCATTCTGTCTTCGAAATCAAGAGGATACTAAAGAGGATACCATATACTAAAGAAATTCAGAAATTCTGGCAAATGTTTTAAATCAGCTTTTTAATTCAATTTGTGATGCTGATTATATCATTTGTAATGAACATTTTGCACACAATTGGAATAAATGCAAAATAGAAGGATTTACACAAGTGATGTCAGACTTTTGAACATTGCTTTATACTTCATGTGCATACGTGTAATTATGTGCTCATTAGACTAGCTTTGCCAGCTATATGCTAACATCAGCTTAGCTACATTCATTAGCAGTGTCTGTCATTTAAGGAGTGTTAATTGTATGAAGTGTGAATGAAGCTGTTTACTAGGCTGCTGCCTGTGAAGAGCATCACTCACTGTATGAAGTTGTATACAGCTAATGTTGTTTATATAGACAGCTGCTCATGTAACTAGAAAACCAAGGAATCAGGATAAGCTAATAGGTTTTGAAGCAGAGTCATTCAGTTTTGTGAAGTGTCAAGTATAATATTTTATTGTGGACTGTTATTGTATTGTTGAATATTGTACAGCTTAATTGACCACAGCGATAACAGACAACAATTGCCATGATTCGTTTGCCTAACTCAATTTAATTGTGTATTTTCCATTGATAATACAAGATACACATCCAAATTAAATCAGGCTCTCAGACACATCAAGGAAATCGGTTTCCATAAACCATTTAAGTAAACGTTTGACAGTCTCTCTGGAGAATGGGCTACTTCGGGCATTCCCACTTCAGAAAGCACAGTGCTGCAATAACAGTGATAGCTCTGCTGTCTGGTGCTCAGGGCTATCTGGGTAAGACCAGAGGACTGACTGTCATGATAAAAGCCAGAAGTCAGGCCACCTGTTCTATACGTAGAGCCAAGGCGTGTGAGGTCATTAGTACAGTGGACCTTCAGATAAGATAACTCCTAGAAAGCTTTAAGACCTTTGACCTTTCTCACATATGTCAGTAGTGGTATAACGGCATACAACTGCGCAGACAGACAGAGCTGCACAGACAGTGTTGTTCTCTGGGTAAGAGAGCACACTCACTGGCATTAAAAGCTGCCTCGCAAAACACAGTATTACATGAATGCATCCCTTGTATCGTTGGCAAATATAACTGAATGTGAAGTTTACTTTAGTTAGTGATCCGTACACCTCCCTGGAGCCTCGGGTTTGATCCAAGACATTAAAAATGCTATGATCATCAAAAACAGCCATTTAACATGTATGAGCAAAAGATTCAGCTCTTGATAGGGGGATTTATGGAATGGATTTATTACCATGTTCTCTTTCATCATAGGTCGTTCTTCTAGGCCAATTTCTCCCGGGTAGTTAAAGATTAATAGTGATTAATTCTCCAATTACACCACTAAACACTATGTTATACTCATCTAAACTGCTGATCTTCTGTTTAGTAGCCCATGGCTCTGTTTCAGAACCTAATGAGCAACCTACATACAGCTGATAGTGTTTTAAGTCGTCGCAGGTGCAGTAGAATGCAGTACACAGCAGGCAGCTCACAAGATTTTGGAACGGAACCTATGAGTCATACTGGCTTCTTTCTGTGTTTTGGTGTAATCTCAGAATAAAAACTCACATATTTTACATTTTTATAATAGCAGGTTTCATAATAGCTGCTCAGTTTGTTATACGCAACTAGCGTTAGGGGCTGCCCGCACGGTACGTGTTCTTGCATTCCATTGGTACTCACCAATGGTGCAAGTTACACATGCAAATTACATCAGGGTCTTAAAGTCCTTGAGGAAATCAGTTTCCCTGAACCATTTAAGTACACACTGTCGGATGCCTATATAGATTGAACTTTTAAGCATGCTGTTTAAAAACGTAGCTAGTCTAGACGGCTGGCTGGAGCAGGATCATGTTTTGACTAGGAGCGCAGCAGCTCAATCTCTGGAGGAGACGCCACACCCAAAGCAAAGCAGAGTGGCTCTGATCTGTAAAAACAGAATGAGAACACAACTGTTTGAGCAAGATAGCACTCATTGAACAATCATTGCCGTTATTTTATGGAAGTGACGCATTACTATCAAACATTTTTATAAAGCATCTAATGGGTTGTATCCATATCCCAGATGCATGCCTGTCTCTCATTTTGCAGTTGAGTTCTGATATGATTGAATTGGGAATACAGGCTTCTCCCTACTTCAGATCTGAGAAAGACTGGAGAGCAAAGATCTGATGGTCATATCTGTCAGTTTTTCCCACTGTTGTTTCCTCCACAGCTTTGCTCCTCCACAAGTTCCTCAGCTCTATCAGACAGTAGCAATGGCCACCATCACTGTTTTCTTTGCAAATTCCGATGATGTGTTCCGTCTGCTCTTCATCTCTCTCCCCGTCTCTCCTTCTGTCTTTCTCTGTTCTCTCCATCGGTTTGTGACCCTTCTTCTCCTCCTGGCTGCTGTGTGTTTTTTCATGGTGGAGGGGCATGAAAAACAGGGGGAAAACGGCCAGTAAAACAAAGAGAGGCTGTGTGAGCAGTCTTAGCAGGCAGGAAATGTAACTCTCCGTGGACTCCCTCTGTCTTTCTCCCTTACTTTCTCTCTCTCTCTCTCTCTCTCTCATTCTCTCGGCCCTGCTCCAGATCAGATTTGACAGACAGTGAGAGAGTGAAGAATGAAAGATCATTAGAAGGAGAGAAAGAGTGTTTTAGGACAGAAAATGATAGAAGATCTCATATAAATGGAAAGTAATATTTCCCAAGTTCCCTGAATTCATTGTGTTCATGTATTTTTTTAATAGACGATGTCTCTATGTCAAATCCCTAGTGTTCTGATATCATTTACTTTTATTGTTATGCAGCAATATATTTATAGCCAAAGAAAATTAATACTGTATATTTATTTGATAAATCTTACCTAGGACGTTAAGGTCTTACTATGGCCTTTGACCTTTCTCACATGTATAGTTGGCAAATATAACGGAATGTGAAGTTTACATTAGCTATATCAATATGAGATTGATATACATATAAAGTTCTGCTGTGATGGATTTAATGATAACTAGGAGCAATGAAAGTCTTCCACTTACTTTATTTTATCTTTACAAGTTTATGATGCTTTTAAAGATTAACATCTTCTCTGTTGGATAATGCTCGAAATGAGAAGTGCTGACTGTTTCGATTTTGGAATGTGGGCCATGTATTTATATCAGTACCTTCCAAACTAAACATTTTCTTTGCCCTCAGAGGTTGGTGTCTCAGTTCCACCCAAAGCTTGGATGTGACTTAATCTAAAATGACCAGAAGGGGGCGCTGTAACATCAAAGTGGCAGAAGAGTTGGGTTCCTGTTCAGGATTACTAACATACTCTCAGAAATTAATTATCCATTAGAAATCTAGTGTACTAAGCTTTTATATTTAGGACAGCCATAAAATAAGTATTACTTAGAAGATGTAATTTCAGTTAGCTAATATCAGGCCAACAGTATTTTGGCAGTTTTCTCAGAGCCACACTCTAAGGTAATACGGTTCACAGTGGCACCCTAAGCCCTAGAGGAAACACTCACTCTGTAAGCAGGGCCAAAAGTCTGAGCATGCAGTCTAGGTCATATATAAACTTTATTAGTGTCAATCATTGGCTTGCTTTTATTTGGGAGAGAGGGATCAGTGCTGCCTCAAGGCATGATAGGATTGTTTTAAGAGCACATTCAAGAATGAAGTTGTGTCTGAGGCATCCACACGAAACACACATGTATCCTTAACTACTTTTTATAGAAATTCCTGCCATTTTCCTCAGAGACTGATACTTGTGGCATAACACAACATATTATTTGCCTTCATTTTCGCGAGAAAAACATTTTTTTTTACTTTTATAAGATGAAAAGTTGTTTGTTCACAGATGAACAGAAAGTTCTTCAGTTTTACAGAAAATTAAGGAAAAGATTCATGTTTATATGTGGCAACCCGGTACCACAACAGAAAAATAACTGTGTTGCCATATGGAAATTCTTACTGCAGTGGAATTGCAGGAACGGTTTTTTTGTATTATATTATATGTATTACATTATAAATAATAATTGTAATAATTATAAAATAAAATTTTCAGTGAATGTATGTTTGTATTATGTTTTTATAATTGAAGGTATTATTAATTACAGTTATTATTCTATTATGCTTAAGTATGATTAAGGTTTCATGTGTTCAGAATGCACATAGCTGTGCCCTTATAGACAATAAAAAAAAGAGGGCAGCATTATTTTGGTTTAACAATATTATAACAAATGTTTTCCTCACTTTAAGAGTACAGGAGTATAGAAATAAAAACATCAGTTTTCAGATGATTAATCTAAAGAAGGATAAAAGCTTTTTGTCCATTTTCCAGTTTTCCAAACTATTGCCATACTGCAACACTTCCAAAAATTGATTCTCTTTTCCCAAAAAGTCTTCGCACCTATTGCGTATTTTAGAGCTTTTATTTATGAGATCACAGTCACAATCTACTGAGTACGAGCTCACAATGTGCTTGAAATTTATTTCTGAAAATCAGACAAACTGATGTTCATTATGTTCCTACATCCATTGACATTGTAACTGCAGTTCTGACAACAGTATTGTAGGTTTTCCAGTGTTCATGTTTTCATGAGCATGTGAGTTTACTGAGTGAGTTTACTGTGTCTCTCAAATACACGCAATGCTTTTTTTTTAAATCGTAAAATGCAAAAAAATATGCAAAACAAAGGCACCTCAGGCAAGGATATTGGCAGGGATATAACCTATTCAAACTTCATTTTAAATAAAAGCTCTCAGGAACATTAAAAGATTTTCTAAAAGCCCTCTGAGCTTTTGGAAAAACAACAGCAGGTTGCAAAAATATTTTTCCTTTCTGTCTTGGAAACTGACAAGACATTTTTCTTTGTAATTTTGTTTTCTTCAGATGTGTCTTATGATGCTATACGAAGAGCAGGCTGGTCCAACAACATGCACAGTGGCAAAGGTCAGTGTCATGGTAACAACTGCCCAAATTCTGCTTTGATTTAGTGATTTATGTTGTCAAACATGTTTAATAAGAAATTATTTGATTCTGAAGTTTTTGTACTTTAACCTGGGCAATAATAAGGAGAGTCAGCCATGAGGCAGATGGTCAATCTTCAGTTTAGGGACACAGAGAGCTGAAGAAGCCTGTTAAGTGCTTAGCAGTTTGGCCAGCTACTGCTGCTGTTTTCTTTGGAACAAGACTGATGTGTCTGCGGGCCCAGACAAATGTGCTTAACTCTCCCTCTCTCTCTCTCTCTGTCACTCTCACTCACATTCGCTATGTCTTGCTTACTCTGTCTCGATTTCCATCTCTCAGGCTCGCCAACAGTGGTCTCTCAGAACGTTTCCAAGAACACAGAGCAAGCTCGGCCTCAGCCTGGTAAGCAGAAATTCTCCTGCATAGGAAAAGTGTAGCGTTTAGGTTTCAATGAGAAGATCAGCAAGTATAAAATTGTGTCCCTGTTTTTGGTAACATATATCCATTTCTCTTTCCTATTAGACCCTTACCAGATATTAGGGCCCACCAGCAGTCGACTCGCCAACCCAGGTAACAACAGGAAGACTTAAGGAAATTGTTTCCTAAAAAGACAGATTCAACAATGATCAAAACCATATGTCATTTTTCCCTCCATATAACACAAAAGGAGAAATTTGAAGGAATGTACAAAACATTTTTATCATGCAATTACAAGCTTTAAAAAATTGTAAAAGCACCATAAATTGGCCCATTTGTAATATTAATAACAGTCTGATCTACAGTAACTCTGTTATTGTTATTGGTTTTTCAGTGAATAACAACAAATCATTTTGGTCTCTTACTATTATATAACATTGAAAGACTGGTCGAATGCTGCACTTACGTTTGTGATATTTCTCCATCTAGTTTTTTTTTTACTTAAGTCCTCTATCCATTTGTTTACTTGCCAAAAAATGACCAGTACAGTTCTTTAAAATGTTGTCTTTTGTTTTCCATTAAAGAAATCATATGGGTGTGATGATTAAATTATAACTTTGGAATGAATTATTCATCGCATTTGATTGTTTTGTGTTGTTGATGTGTGTCTGTGCAGGATCCGGTCAGATCCAGCTGTGGCAGTTCTTGCTAGAACTACTGTCAGACAGTGCTAATGCTGGCTGCATCACGTGGGAGGGGACCAATGGTGAGTTCAAGATGACGGACCCTGACGAAGTAGCACGCCGCTGGGGCGAACGCAAGAGCAAGCCCAACATGAACTACGACAAACTGAGCCGCGCCTTGCGCTACTATTACGACAAAAACATCATGACCAAAGTGCATGGCAAGCGCTACGCCTATAAGTTTGACTTCCATGGCATCGCTCAGGCCCTGCAGCCCCATCCCACTGAGTCCACCATGTACAAGTACCCAACCGATCTGCCTTACGTACCCAGCTACCATGCCCACCAGCAGAAGGTCAACTTTGTTTCACCGCACCCACCCTCGATGCCTGTCACTTCCTCCAATTTCTTTGGCCCCACCACCCCATACTGGAGCTCTCCAACGGCAGGAATTTACTCCAATCCGACCATGCCACGTCATTCCAATTCTCACATGCCTTCCCACCTAGGCAGTTACTACTAATACCCTTCGTCTCTTGCCCCACATGCCAAAACTTGAACTGCACTTGGAGAGAAGAAACAAACAGTAGCCGGATAAAGAAAACGAAGGAGGATTTTTTTGTTTGTTTGTTTTTGGAGAGGCCAGGCAAAATGTGTACAATGAAGGAAAAGTTGGAAGATGCTGGAAAAGAAAAAGAAAGTGGTGTGAAGAGAGAAAGACGAAAACATCTTCTTAAAAATGGAGTACTACTTATTCAGAGGACAAGTGACTGTTTGTTCAGTGTTTGTTTTGGAGAGTGCGTGGCTGTTTCTAAATGTTAATGTGCCTTTCTAGAGCCAAAAGCTGCACCAGTGGGCCTTAATAAAGACCAAATAAAGACCACGACTATAGCGTAGAGGTCGGTGAACAACCGAAGATATGAATCACTGTAAACTCACCCTGTGTGTTAATGCAATTGTGTTAATATTTGTTGGACCCAGTCCTTCCATCTCCCTGCTTACATGAATTTATCTCTTGAGGTGACAAACTTTACTCACTGAGGCAATCTGGAAACTGGAAAACATAACACTCCTGACTGAAGGACAGTGTTCTGTCAAAGTCTGTCCCCCCTTAGTTGACTGTTCCCTGTACAGTGCTCATTCCACTGGCATACACATCATGTTATTATATATTTAGGTATTGATAACAGTTATATTTCAGCCTGGGTGGCTGTACCGACTGTGCTGTATGTGTACAAAGTAATTCTACCTTTAACAAACAGAGTTTTCTGTGTTGTGTGTTGTATGCATACATGCATCGCACTCTCAATTAGTTTTTAATTTATAGTACGTTATTTGAATGACAACTATTTTAACGTTAATATTGCTAATGTACAGCTTCTGAACACAGTAAAAACATTACACAGTAATGTTCTGTATTCTATCATGCCATGTATTCTTTATATTTTAAAAAAATTATGTTTTGTTACTTCATTTTTTCTTCTTTTATACTGTTTCTCTTATGTCTACAGTTCTAAAATGTATGTATCAGGTGCTTTGGGAAAACGCTAGGGGAACATGGGGGGAACAGACTTTGACAGAACAACGAGATGGCTGATTTATTAGGAGATTCTCAGGCTTGTCAGCTCAAGCTAAACTCACTGAATCACATTTAGTGCTGATGACCAAGCGATGGATAAATTGAAACCTGCTTTACATTTTGGATGCAGCTTTAACTAAATGTAAATCCCTTGCAAATCTCACAGCTGTCTCACTGTCTGACGGGATTTCTGTTTGCATCCCCTCACTGGCCAGTGAAAATCCAATCAATTTCATCTCAATGTAGCCAATATACCTAATGTCAGTTCAGTTCACATGAGAATCATTTGTATTCCTCTATGTTTTAAAACTCGACTAGATTCTTGAATCTAACTGAATGTGGGCATCATGCAAAGTACCTCTTTAAAAGGAAAAGAAGTAAACAAATAAACATTGAAAACAGCAACACAAAACATTGAAACCAGAGATTCGCGAACGCTGTGCGTTTGTCAGACCTATTTGCTAGTATTTTTTGATCAAAAGTCAACTAGGCATTAAGCATTTTACTGTATAAATTATGCAGAGATATTTTCATATGTGACAGTGTTAAAATCATATGTTAATACGAGTTGACCTCGGTCAAAATGCAAACTTTTTTTATCAGTTACTGAAAGTAGTTTGTACTACGTAGGTGTCGTGTATCTGTACATATGGACGATAAGTTTATGAATGTTTTCTAGTATTTTTCAGAAAATGCTTTTTCTACAAGCCTTGGTGCATTGCCATGACAATAGGAAAGTTATTTTGATATGTATTTTTATTCCTTAAAAGTAAATGCTATACCAAAAACCTCATGCTTGGGGACAATCAGTTTTACATAAATTAAGGTTTTTCAAAATACTGCAATAACTCCAAATGCCAATGGCCTTAAAGCCAAACCCTAATACCGGTGAACTTCATATGTGCCAAAAGAATGAATTTTACAGTGGTATACAAGTATTGTTTTTTGCAAGCTAGTGTACAGTAACAATAACATGTAGGAGAAATTGAAAATTCCCAATTGTTCATCTCTTTTAAGGGATCACTCTCAGATATGAAGGAATTGTGCTATTTTATATATGCAATGTATTTTGGATATTAAATTTATGACAATATAAATATATATGAAATATTGCAATTAATCTTTTTGTTAATTTTGTTGTTTTTGCAATTTAATAAGTATTGCCTTTTGTAAAAGGGTTTGTTGTAAAGGTTAAATGTGATAAAATAAATGTTTTTACATTAAGAAGCTCACCATGTGTTTTTTTCCATCAGTCACTTTGCTAAAAACAAACACGCAAGTACATTTCCGTCACCCTTACTGCAACTGTTTTTAATCATATAATAAATTTACTAGAAACACTGTGTCTGACATCACCATAACTGATGATTATGAAATCTTATGGTCTAGACGTCATAATTTTTCGCCTAATCAAGTACTGATTGATCATAAACCACAGCGGGACCGTCTCGGGTCCCACCGTCCCACAATGACATTCTACATCTGGACAGAATTAATTTATTTGGATTTTTATCCACTACTCAGTGAGGAAAAGATTAGATCATGAAAACATCGCTGACAATTTTTAAGCAAATAAGATGAACAATAAAAACAAAAAAAAACTAAAAAGCATTTATTGAAAAGCAACATGTGGACAGTCATGTTTATTAAGACTAAATTGAATCAGTTATTGTTTAATTTAACAGAACACTTTAAATGAAGGTTTGAATGAAGGCACATTTTGATAGTCTGAAAGTTACAGACTAGGCTTGATGGTTCTTGTGGCAAAATGTTAAATGCCGTATCTCTTTAAAAGTCGCCTTGGCTAAAAACATCTGCAAAGTGAATGTAATTTACAAGTACATGCATTCAATTTTTGGCAGTAAAATAACTCTGAAGTATTATCTTTATCCTACATCTGAAATATTTAAAAAACTCTTTATTGTATATTTATATTATTTAATGAGTTAGAAGGCCACAGTCTCATAAAAAACACCATTTATCTGCCACCTTTTCTTAAACATCAAAAACATGCTCAAAATGCCTCCTGTCTCCCTCTACTAAACTTCCAAGTCCAGAGCAGCCAAGAGCAAAGAAGTGACATCAACCTTTTCCTTAAGTTGTGTATGATTCTCATTGGGTCCTGTCGTCTCACTGGGAACCTGGGACTGGGATGACAGACCAATGCAAGAAAAAGAGATATAAACAGATGCCTTTAAACATTTGTATCTATATTATCTATGTCTACAATATTGCCACATTATAGGGCAATGGCATATACAATGGCAAATAGCATGAAAAATTTGCCTTTGGGAGTAATACTGTAGCTTTGTCTTGTGCGCCCTCGTGTGGTCATTTTTAAACTTGCCATGCTTAATTGACAGCTTTTCACAAGGATATTACAACATGCAAAATAACTATCCATCAAGTTTATTTTTTATTTTTGTTTATTAATAAAATCATATTTACAATGTACAAATGCCATTTACACATTAAATATTGCAATATTAATAGTACCCTAATGTACAAAATGTACATGAATATATCGTCCCCAGAAGGTTTAGACTTAGAGCATAACACATCTGCAGAAAAACAGACTATTACTGGTTCATTAGAATTTGATCAGTTCATATTACCCATTCAGATGAATAGATATAGAGAGATTAATAGAAATCAATCTCATATTAATGAACCTTCAGTTATTCCCACTCCCAATGCAATGATCCTGTAACAAAAGAGAGCTCTACTTTCACACCAATGACAATTCACCCTTTAATCTTTATCTTGATTGCCCAGGGACTAAAGGACAATAATATTGTCATAGCTCAAGGTTTATGTAGAGGTCGGACTTTATAAAAGGGACATTTATCTTGTCTTTAAAGGGTAAATCAGATTACAGTTACATGCACGTTCAAATAAATAATACAAAATACATTTAATCAAATATGTTCACATTGCAACAGTGATTCCACTTCGGTTTTGCCTCTTAACATCATTGGGTTTTTCTGAAAAAATGGCTAAATTGCAATATTTCAAGAGTAATACAGTCTGCTTGTCCTTGTGCTTGCCATGAGAGACAAAAAGCATTTGCTGATGGCTTTTGATAAAGTGCAAGATGGTGACATCATTGGGTGACATCACGTCCAAGCAAAACAGTCAACACAGGCAGTGAAAGAGTCCTCAAGATTTACATTTTGGTACTGTTGGGTATCTCAATGTCAATCACCTCAAAGCCCTGGTTATCAATGCCATCTATTGAGTGATGATGGTGCCCTGGCTCGTTGTGGTAGCAGTAGGCACAATGAGCAGTTGGCACTGGCACCACTTTGGTGAAGTTGGAAAAGTCCACACGATATTTTCCCTCTTTACTGCGGGAGATGATGGGAAGAAAGTCGTAACCCCACATGATCTCCTGAGGGATGTAGGAAGTCCTGACCTGGCAGGAGGAGCTGGTGGATTCGGCCGTGCCATCCAGAAAAACCACGAGCTCAAACTCTTGCTGATGCAAAGTGTCCACTGCTATATCAAAGAATGGACTTGTTCTATTGATCACATGGTATAGGGTCAAAGGGCATACAAAAAACAGGTTGTCTTTGCCAGCGTCCATCATGAAGTCAATGCTGACCTGGTCCATGATGACGGTTTCACCTTCAGGTGTGATTGTTGTCCTCAGAAGCTTGCCGTAAATTTGACTGCCGATCATCAGGGTCTTGCGCAGGTTGGCCACGCGTATCTGAAGGCAGAGGGTGCCCTTTTTAGGGCAGATAACGGCAGTCTCGCTGAACGTTATTGTCTTGGCTCTCTTTTTGGGTAGGGCGATCTTCGTCATAACCACCCCGCACCAGAAGCAGTTGATTATGGCTCCAATAAGACATTGTATTATGATGAGTGCGACAGCACCAGGGCAGAGATAGGTGATGTATCTGTTACCGTAACCAATTGTGGTCTGGGTCTCTAATGAGTAGAGGAAGGCCGTGGTCAGGCACATCACATTCGCCACACATGGAACGTGGTCCTCTGTGGGATTTTGCCATTTGAGGTCACCATTATTTCGGGCGATCCAGTACCAGACGAGACCAAAGATGAACCAGCTGAGGGTAAAAGAAGCCACGAAGTGCAAGACCACAAAACGCCATCGAGTCTCCACAAAGGTGGTCCATATGTCTAGGATGTAGGCAAAGCGGTTTTTATGCATCACATTGCCATACTCAACGTTGCAGCGGCCGTCTTTGGTCACCAGTCTGCTTTTTCGAACCCGCCGATCTGACATGTATTCTTTCAGCACCTCTCTCAGGGAACGAGTCATTTCGAAGGTCTGTCAGTCTGAAGAAAGAATAAAGGGATATTTTGAATGTATGCACTACAACTAAATACAAAATACAACTAAACCTCTGTTATTAGCACAGAAACCGAAGACCACTGCAAAACCACTGCAAAACAATGTAATTGTGCTTTCAATGAGAACCTCTGCAAAGCCACACATCGTTTGGAGAGGCTGTGATCGTGTCAGAACGGGATAGACAACGTGCTGCCCAACATACAAGAGTATTTAGGGATAAACACTGTTTGTTATGCATGAAATAGAGACCCTCTGCTAAATCTGTCTACATATTTTACGTGCAAGAACACCTGAGGTGATTTCAGTTTTGGCAAACAGTAAACCATGTTAATGTCCCACTGGGATTGAAAAACATATTTTTATGAGATAGCAGTCCTTTTTCTTTTTATTTCTTAACCCACAGAGCGTGAGAGTTTCATTTGAGGTTGGTTAGCCAACATTGCAATAAACTGTAAAGCAGAAATAAATATATTTCCTGCTCAAATCATGAGTAAGTTCCAAATGTATAACACACTTATCTTATTCTAACTACAAAGCATACAGTCAAATACATGAAGGTTTGAATGCTACATTTGACAATTTATACACTGAATTAAGTTTAGCAGAGTGGGAGGTTTCCACTATAATTCAATTATATTTTGTAGTGCTCTGTATCAACATTATACAGTGTATTCAATGAATGGGTTAAAATGGAGCTTAATATTTAGGTCATTAAATGCACACTGTAATCACTGTAAATACTCTAAAGACTGCAGGCGAAGATGTGCTACTAATAATTGCACATTGTTGATGTAACATAACCTGTATTCCCACACAAGCCATTATCAGTCTCTTGGTAAAAAATTAAACATTTGACAGCTTAAAATTAATATTTGACAGTTATATCTATATGTAACACAAAAGACAAATACTGTAATTAAGCCACTCTATAAAACAATATTAGTGCAGATAATAATCTGATATTTCTTGACGTGAATCCATGGCGACAAGAAGTAAACATTCTGATATAAATAAGCAATATGGCCGTGGATATTAAAACTTGGTCACTGTGGCTTTTCAGTGGACTTGATTTAGCCTGTTTGTGTTCAAATAAGAGTTGTTAATGTGAAAACATAAGTGCAAATTCTTTAACCAGTAAGTCTTAAGCTAGCAGGAATTGGTGACTGTGGAAGCATACATGCTACATACATGCACACATACTGGAGCATACATGCTTTGATTCACAGCCGAAGAACTCCACTTGACACATTCTGGATGTTTCTATGTACTTAATTACAACAGTAAATAAAAGCTGTGATAAATGCAGGCATCGCATGGCACTGTGTTCAGGGCAGTGAGCTGCGGGCAATCTCTGCTTATCAGTCCTTTATGAGGGGCTGAGAGCTGTTCAGATCTCTCTCAATCCCTGTGTTCTATCTCTGGAGAGTGCTTAATGTTTAATGCAGAGTCTATTAGAATACACTCCAACTCTGTTCTGATGCTCAATTACACTGCAGAATAGCAACTGTTCAGCCCAGCCAGAGGAACCCGGAGTTCCCATCCACCACCAATCATCTGCTGTGCAGATTTATGAATTTAATGTTCCCAAAATACCTTGAGGAATATTGGTGCTGATGAGTGAACCAGACTTCACATCAGGACGTCTACCAGATTTACAAATGAGCTGAATCGTTCTCACTCAGCTACAGTGCAGACCAGATGCACGGTCCCTAAAAATGACAGGGCTCTCGTGTGTTTTTCCTACCATAGATTTCCGACAGTCACACCTGAACTTAATGTTTTTTCGGCTTACCTGCAACAGAAGATCTTCAGCTGATCCAAAATCTGCGAATCACAAATGACTTCAATGCGATCTTGAGTTGTTGTTGACTGTTGCTTTATAGGTCTCTCATTTACTTACTCTCTCATTCCATCTTTTAAATGCTAGCTTAAGCAGGAAATTGGAAGTGAACATTGGAAGTTATTCATTAATAAGCTTTGTCCCTCCTTAAGTGCCTCACTTTCACACTCTGTTAGTCTCTTTCTCTCTAACTCACTTTTTCCCCATCCGCAGGTGTCTGAAACACCTTACGCCTAACTTTGCCCTTTTATATTATTCCTTCCCACTTGCTCAGTCATTCTGTGTTGATGTGTACACAGAAATTGACAAATGTATACACACAAATGCTTTACGCAAGGGGAGTATGCAGGGTGCGTTTACCTGATGATACTGCACAATTTTGACACAGATGCACAGATGCTTGCATACTCTTAAACGGAAGTACGTATCAACAAACATACACCCGCACAGTTGGCTGGGACACGCTGTAACAAATGAGCTGTTAGGGGTACCCCCACAAAATCACATCACGTATTACTTTACCATAAACAGTCGTCACTAGGGCTAGTGATGTGATGTATAAAGTGATAAATCTGTGTTGTGGGACAGTTTTAGGTCACTAGCAACCTGCAATCCAAGGTCACAG